>CAKNYM010052578.1:0-68148 GCA_932195095.1 Andricus curvator
AGTTTTTTGATAGGACAATTACTTTTTTGTAAATAAATTCCCCAATTATCAAATCTATATACAATACATATTCAAAGGTTTTTCATAGTGAGAGTGGAGGGGGTAAAAACAATGTTTAAATTAGTGTTTTTTCGTTTTGAAAAATTTATTTGGATTCTATTTTATTCTAGCTACGACATGTGGTTGTCGTTTGACATAAATTGTTGTTTAATAATTGTTTAAACAAATGATGAATATTATAAAGAATATAATTGTTTAAATAATCTTTTTTTTTGCATAATTCGAAAAACGCCTAGAGATATGGCTGAGGCGAATCCAGATATGTCTTTAGTTTTTTGACAGGACAATTACTTTTTTGTAAATAAATTCCCCAATTTTCAAATCTATATACAATACATATTCAAAGGATTTTCATAGTGAGAGTGGAGGGGGTAAAAACAATGTTTAAATTAGTGTTTTTTCATTTTGAAAAATTTATTTGGATTCAGTTATATTCTAGCTACGACATGTAGTTATCGTTTGACATAAATTGTTGTTTAATAATTGTTTAAACAAATGATGAATATTATAAACAATATAATTGTTTAAATAATCTTTTTTTTTGCATAATTCGAAAAACTCCTAGAGATATGGCTGAGGCGAATCCAGATATGTCTTTAGTTTTTTGATAGGACAATCACTTTTTTGTAAGTAAATTCCCCAATTTTCAAATCTATATACAATACATATTCAAAGTGAGAGTGGAGGGGGTAAAAACAATGTTTAAATTAGTGTTTTTTCGTTTTGAAAAATTTATTTGGATTCTATTATATTCTAGCTACGACATGTGGTTGTCGTTTGACATAAATTGTTGTTTAATAATTGTTTAAACAAATGATGAATATTATAAACAATATAATTGTTTAAATAATCTTTTTTTTTGCATAATTCGAAAAACTCCCAGAGATATGGCTGATCTGAATCCAGATATGTCTTTAGTTTTTTGATAGGACAATTACTTTTTTGTAAATAAATTCCCCAATTTTCAAATCTATATGTATAGTTAAATTCAGGGTCGTGAATATTGTCAGGAAAAGGTTACGAAGCAGAAAAAAGAAATACACATCTGTACGAAGAGAATCTTCTATTAGAAATTTTATTTAATAAAGTGTAGTAATGAGCAGTAATGAGTTTTATTGACTTATATGGTTAAAGAGAAACTCAAATTCTAGGTCTTTTTCCATTCATTGCTACAATTAAACAAAGTAAATAGCTTTTTATTCAAAATTCTACCGTATAGACAAAATTGAGTTGTATGTTGCATTCTATGAAAAATTTCATT
Source organism: Andricus curvator (assembly GCA_932195095.1). NCBI lineage: Eukaryota > Metazoa > Arthropoda > Insecta > Hymenoptera > Cynipidae > Andricus > Andricus curvator. Next base: position 1,322 of record CAKNYM010052578.1, read on the forward strand.
TTCAACAAGTAAAGATAACTTTTCTATCATTAAAAATAAATTTTCAATCTGAAAGGACAAACTTTCAACAAAACAGTTGAATTCCTGATCAAAAAATATTTAAATTCAACCAGAAACATTAAGAGTTTCAAGCCAAACTGAACAATTTTCGAGGACAGTTGATCTTTTAATAAAGAAGTTAATCTTTAACAAAGAAAGATGACTCTTCTACTATGAAAGATGAATTTTCTACCAAAAGACGAATTTCCAACCAGTTGAACGAATTTTCAACAAAATAGTTGAATCCTCAACCAAATAGATACATTTTCAATCAAGAATAATAAATTTAAAAAAAAATAGTTTAATTTTCAACTAATAAATATACTTTTTGAACCAAAAACGGAATCGTCAAATTGTCAATTTAAAAAATTGATTTTAATCAAAAAGAAAATGAATTTCCAACTGGTTGGTTGAAATCTGAAACCATTTTCGACCAGTTTGGTTGAATCCTCAAAAAAAGAAGAAGAAGATGAGAGACAAGTACAGAGAGGCAGTTATATCTATGTCTGTTTTGCCAATCTTTTTATTACTATATTAAAAATAAGATTTTGATCAAATCCTTTCACTACAACGCATATTTGATTTTGAAAGAATTTTTTATGCAAAAACCCCACTTTTGGTAAAAATGTTGGTTATCTAGTTCTGTACTGCAACCCTTGAATTATAACTCAAGAGTAAAAATGTGTGAAATGAAAAAAGTAGAAATTGTTGCATCACCTAGAAAAATAATTTTCTTCATACTGAAAATGCGACGCAGTAACTTTGGCTTAAAAAGTCCGCAAAATTCCCCTGATTATGAATATCAAAGTTATTTTTTCGAAATCTGGTGCAACAATTTTTTTTAAACAATTACATTATTTTCGAAGTGGTAAGAGAGAGAAAGATTATGAGGAAGCTACCAGATAAATCACTAAAAAAAATCGAAAATCTTAACTATAAAATTGAACCCGGGACAAACCAACGATTATTTTGCAGTTAATTGTTTATAAGGCCGTAAGTAACAAATTGTTTGATTTAAGAGCAAGTTTAGGAGAGACAACGTTTTTGTCTTATATCTAATTTTAAAAACACGTTTAAAAACGAAAGCCATGCCAAATATTCGTACAATAGTACAAAGTAACTTCCTCAAGATTTTTTACAAAAGTTATAACATCGACCTTGTACAATGTACAAGTCTACTATTTTTTTAGTAGGGTGGTTCTTATTTATACTTGGAGGATTTTTTTTTCTTAAATTTCTCTGCTCTCACCCCTCCAGTTTTGTTCAAATACCCAAAAAAAAATCTCCTTCAAATTTGAGCAAAATCGGTTAATATTGAGGGGTCGCGCAAAGACCATGAAGTTTCCCATGGATTTAACATCTTGCGGTTTATTGACGTTTTTTAAAAGTTTTTTTACATAAATAATCATTGATCAGTAATTTAAGAATACCCAGTCATTATTTTACTAATATTCAATTGTTTAAACAATTCAAATTTGTTAAATTTTTTGTTTCAGCTAACTCGCGAAATGAACGTATTTTCTAGACATTATGAGTTATTCAATCAATAATAACAATAAAATAATTTGTTTAAATAATTTTACAATTATTCAAATAATACGTATTTGTTCAAGCATATATTGTACCTAAAAAAAAGCAGGAGAAACATTTTCTCACTAAATTTGCGACAAATTTTAATATTTTCAAGTACTAATTTATTTATTATGAATACTCTTAAATGTTTACACAAATTGAAATTGTTTAAAGAATTAAATATTTGTTAAAAAATGACTGGGTATTCTAGAATTACTGATCAATGATTATTTATGTAAAAAAAACTTTTAAAAAGCGTCAATAAACCGCAATATTACGTAAAATTCACATTTGTCACTTATGGGTTTTTTTTTGGGGACCCATAAGAGTGGCTTAAGATTATTCATCTTCAAAATTTATGATTGATTCTTATTCTCTGACAAATTCTGAACAATATACTAAAACACGGATTTATTTGTAAAATATTATCGCGTTTAAATATTAGATTTACAAAAAGCTGACTTTTTCCCATGTTAAATCAATGGGAAACTTCATGGTCTTTGCGCGATCCCTAAATATTAACCGATTTTTCTCAAATTTGGAGATTTTTTTTGGGCATTCAAACAAAACTGGGGGGTGAGAGCAGAGAAATTAGAAAAGCGAAAAATAAGGGCCACCCTAATGTACACACAGTCTTTTATTAAGTACATAGTTAAAAAAATTGCACACGTAGTTGTTAAGAAAGGACAATTTTTAACACTTATATATTAACAAAAGTTTCAGCTCGATCGGAAAATTTTATTTTTCCTCGTGGAGGAAGTGTCCTAAAAATGATTTACATTTTTTTCGAAAATTTTCGGTCCAATAGTTGCCGAGATATGAAGCCGCAGATATGTCAATTTTAGTGCAAATTCAATTGTTTATAACGCTCTAACTTGAAAACGGGTCTTCGCATGAAAAATTTGTTGAAACATAAAGGTTTTTTTTCATGAGCTTTCCAAAAATAATTTTAGAAAATTTTTATCTTGAAAAGTAATGTAATTGTTTTTAAAAATTGTTTAGAAAATGGTTGCACCAGATTTTGAAGAAGTGAACTAGATATTCATAATCAGAGGAGTTTTGCGAACTTTTTAAGCCAAAGTTACTGCGTCGCACTTTTAGTGCATACAGAAGTGTTACGGGCTACCGGATTATTATGGGTAGATCAACTACAAGTTTTGGTTAACCGACGGCATTAGCTGATCGTTGAATCTCGACTTGGGAACAGTGCTCCCAACGCGGGCACCTTGCACTACTGCGCATGCGATGCATAAGGCGCTTCATTCGCTGCTATTCGCGCGCTTATTTGAAATGTTAAAAAATACCATTTTTTAAATTTATTATTAATAATTGGAAATAATTATATTTTAACATGTTCAAGTGGTACGTGGATGGTTTTTAATATATTCTGAGCATTAGGTTAAGAAATAAAATGAATATTCCGAAAATAAAAATTATCATGTTATTTAATGTAATATTTTCTTTATTTGTTAAAATCTAATGCTCAGAATATATTAAGAACCACCCACGTACCACTTCAACATGTTAAAAAAATTATTCCTGATTATTAAAAATAGTAGTGCAAGGTAAGAGTACTGCTTGGGAAGAGTCGCGGTGTTAAGTCATTTCGGGCGCGGATAGCACTCGGATAGGTGACATTCTTCGGAAAACCGGCTGAACTCGGGAGATGGTTTTCTGCAGTTTTCCTCTTTCCTGGCCAAACGTCCAGGCAAATGCGAGTATTTTTTTAATAAAGACGGATGCAGGCGCGGGTTATCACTGGTTTTGATTTAATTCATACAGTGATTCTAAGTCCACCTTAGTAAAGAAAAATTTTCAGAGCCCCATAACACTCAGAGAAAAAGTTGTTTAAAAACAAAACCATCGTCCTCTTGCGTATTTCATTTCAAACCACATAAATATTTTTTTACATAAGCAGAATTATTTGGCTGGAAGATTAGGTAAAGTTCACGACAAAAAAATAACATGCTGTAAAAAGATTCTTTTAAAGACAAATAAAAATCAGCTTAACTTTAAATTTTAGAGGAAATTTTATTTGTGTCAAGAAACATATTTTTGACACGAGAGAAAATTTCTCTGATTGTATAGGCCTGTTTCACAGGGGCTTTTAAATGAAGACATAGTCCAATAGGTTATACCGTAGAGTTTCGGAACTTAAATGAACCAGCCTAAATGTGAATGATAATAATGAGTTTTTGTTAAATGAACTAAAATATTCTCTTGGCTCGAGCAAAATATTTTCATGGATTAGCTAATAGTTTTACTTAGATCAACCAAAATATTTGCTGCGATCAATCCAAAGATATGGTGTAATCAACCAAATTTTAGAAAACAAACAATGTTCTTGGGTCAACCAAATATTTTGTTGTCCATATAATAACCAAACTCAGAAAACGATTTGGTTGAATAACAAAATTTTGTTTGGTTCAACCACAGAAATGATTATTATATGGAAAAAAAATATTTGGATGACCCAAATGAACTTTTTGGTTGTTTTAAGGAAATCTTTTGTTAGAGGGAGTTTTTGGTTGATTAAACAATAAAATTTGGTTCGCACGCTCAAATATTTTGTTGAATTAACCAAAATGTGTTTGTCTCAAGCAAATTTTCATCCAAGAAAATAGATCTTTTGTTTCAAGTTGTTGTTGAGTGCATATTAGGGTGGTCCAAAAATGCATTGGAAATTTTTTTTTTTTTAATTTTAATCGGCACATCCCCCAAATTTGTTCGAATCCATCCAAAGATGAATCCATTATTTTTGTTTTGAAAAAAATGATATTTATGGGTGGCGCAAGCCCCATGAAGTTTAACATGTATTTCCCATAAGAAAAAAATACGTTTTTGTAAATCTTATTCAGAATCCTCAATATTATCTCAATCGAGTTGAAACTCAACATTTCTCTTCACAATTAGCCATAAAATACGAATAAAATATCACTTTTCAAAAACCAACACCATAAGTCTGTTTTATAGGGTCCCAAAGAAACCCCATAAGTGAAAAAATGGGTTTTGCGAGTTTTTGGCGCTAATTATGATTTTTTTGCAGTTTTTTTAATGCGAATTGTTTCTAATACATAAAATATTACTTTATACTGAAAATCAGATATTTACATGAATTGTTTAAATATTTTATTATTGTTTTTAGCAATTTTCTCATAGAATGTAGTTAGAAAGACGCGGTTTTTTCACAAATTTTCCATTTGTTGTCCAATTTTCAATCAGAGGGAAGTAATAGTTCATCAATGTTAACAGTAGTGATTGTTTAAACAATTTATTATAATTATTAATAATATTATATTTGAATAATGCTAGAAAGATGTGGATTTTTTTTTTAATTTCTGGCTTTTTGTCCAATTTTCATCTGTAGTGAAGTAATAATAAATTCAAGTTAACAAAATAATTGTTTAAACAATTTATTATAATTATTAATAATATTATATTTGAATAATGCTGAAAAGATGCGGTTTTTTTTTAATTCCTGGTTTTTTGTCCACTTTTCAATTGGAGTGAAGTAATAATGAATTCAAGTTAACAAAATAATTGTTTAAACAATTTATTATACTTATTAATAATATTATAATTGAATAATGCTAGAAAGATGCGTTTTTTTTTAAATTTCTGGCTTTTTGTTTAATTAACAAATTTCATTAACAAAATAATTGTTTAAACAATTTATTATCATTGTTGATAATATTCTCTTTGCTTAATCGGTAGAATGTTGCGGTTTTTTTTGAAATTTTCAACGGTTTGTTTATTTTTTATCAGGCGTGACTTGATAATTAATTATATTTAGCAAAAATAATTGTTTAAACAAATTATTATTGTTTATGACTATCTTCATCTATATCGATTGCGTCTGATAGTTGCGGTTTTACGGCAGTTTTTACCTTTCTGTCCTTTTTTCACTTAGTGAGGTAATAATTAATTAAAGTTAACAGAAAAGTTGTTTAAACAATTCAATATTGTTTATAACTATCTTTTCTCAGATAAGTGCTAGAAAGTGGCGGTTTTTTCTAAAATCTTTCACTTTGCTTCGCCTGCTTAATTACTAACAATTAATATATAAACATTAGAGATTTGCAATTCCAAGTTTTTCTTTTACGCTTTGCAATAAACTTCTTGTTGTAATCAAAAAAAAACTTTGACAAGTCATTTAAAGACCTAGTCCTTCCACCTATTCCTAAGTATTCTATTCTTTGTTTTTGCCTCTTGTGTAAAATAGTTCTTCTTCTTTAAATTAATTTTTTAAGCATTTGGAAAAGAGCAAAAATAATTCACTTAAAACAAAAATACCTTTAGAAAAATAATTTTTGTTGTGGTTGACTTATTACTTGTTCATAAATAAAAAGGCGATGCAAAGTGAAAGATTTGAGAAAAAACCGCCACTTTCTAGCACTTATCTGAGAAAAGATAGTTATAAACAATATTAAATTGTTTAAACAACTTTTCTGTTAACTTCAATTAATTATCACCTCACTAAGTGAAAAAAGGACAGAAAGGTAAAAATTACCAAAAACCGCAACTATCAGGCGCAACCGATATAGATGAAGATAGTCATAAACAATAATAATTAGTTTAAACAATTATTTTTGCTAAATATAATTAATTATCAAGTCACGCCTGATAAAAAATAAACAAACAGTTGCAAATTTCAGAAAAAACCGCAGTATTCTACCGATTAAGCAAAGAGAATATTATCAACAATGCTAATAAATTGTTTAAACAATTATTTTGTTAACTTGAATTCATTATTACTTCACTCCAAATAAAAAGTGGACAAAAAACCAGAAATTAAAAAAAACGCATCTTTTCAGCATTATTCAAATATATTATTATTAATAATTATAATAAATTGTTTAAACAAGCACTACTGTTAGAATTGATGAACTATCACTCCCCTCTAATTGAAAATTGGACAACAAATGGAAAATTTATGAAAACACCGCGTCTTTCTAACTACATTCTATGAGAAAATTGCTAAAAACAATAATAAATTGTTTAAGCAATTCATGACAATATCTAATTTTCAGTATAAAGTAATATTTTATGTATTAGAAACAATTCGCATTAAAAAAATCGCAAAAAAATCATAATTAGCGCCAAAAACTCGCAAAACCCATTTTTTCACTTATGGGGTTTCTTTGGGACCCTATAAAACAGACTTATGGGTGTGATATTTGAAAAGTGATATTTTAATCGTATTCTATGGCTGATGTGAAGAGAAATGTTGAGTTTCAACTTGATTGAGATAATATTGAGGATTCTGAATAAGATTTACAAAAACGTCTTTTTTTCTTATGGGAAATACATGTTAAACTTCATGGGGCTTGCGCCACCAATAAATATCATTTTTTTCAAAACAAAACAAAATGGATTTATTTTTGGGTGGATTCGAACAAATTTGGGGGGTGTTCCCATAAAAATTCGAAAAAAAATTTTTTTGCACCACCCGAGTGCATATGCTAGGGTTGATTAACCCAAAATGTTGTTCATTCAACTAAGTATTTTTCTGGATGTAGTTGAATGGAGAGACAAAAATTGCATAAAGAAACTGCATCATGCAATATGCAAAATCACTTGAGCACAATGTGTTGCAAATTTCGCTGTGAACTGTTGAATTTTACGAGGCTCATGGCTTCCGGGCCGTTACTTTCGAGCTGCGTTTCTGCTTGAGTGGTGCAATTGTAGTCTTGAGAAATCACATGGTGAAGACGAAAGCTTGGAATAATTGTCTTGTATGCAATGCGACTAGACACGCACCATACGATTACATCAGTTACATCATTCACTGGATTATGAATTATTATTCCAGTTTCCCCTTTCAACCGATTATCCAATGATTTCAGTTCACTCTTGAATTTTGTCTTCAGTCTTCTTTTTTGTTACTATAAAAATTATGAAATCAATTTTTATATGTAAATAAAACTCACATTGACTGTTACCCTTGGCTCATATTGTTTGCTCTGAGAGAATGGTTATTAAGAGCATGTGACAGCATTGTGCTGAAATTTTGGGGAATGGTTCAAAATATATAAGGGCACGTCTGTCTGGTCCACTTGAGTTTTTATTTTGTTTAAAAAGTGCAATTTTATTATTTTCAATTTAGAATGTAACTGAGAGCAGAGTTGTTCAGAGCCCTAGATAAAATAGAATAAATAAAATTGCATTATTTAAACAAAATAAAAACTCAAGTGGACCAAACAGAAGTGCACTTATATATTTTATGTTATATTATATTATTATGTATTATTATTCATTATTATATTTATATTACAATTTTATATAACCGTCAATCGGGCAGTGAATAATTAGTTATAACTATTTGATACTGCATAGTATGAGAAGACTTTTAATTAAATTCTTTAGAGATTTTTTTTTTCATTCGAGAAGATTGTTTAGTACGTTCCTTAATGATACATTTGAGCAAAGTTTGCGAATTTTGCGATATATGAGTTGTCCTGCAACGGTACAGTTGAATAATAACTTAAATAGTTCGAAAATTACTTTGATATTTCAAACTTCACAGTTCGCACTCTTTCTTCTATTTTCCTCTTTATCTTTTTTAAAGAATTTGTATTCTTTCCCTTGTTTTCAAGAAACTTACCCTTTTTCTCGTTTTTTTCGCTTAAATGTGAACTGAATTAACAGAACCTAATAAGAAAATGCAATATTCTTGGTTGAAAATAAATTTTTTAAGTTGAAAAGTCTACCATATTACCTTTTTGGTTCAGAATTCATCTCGTTTTGCTAAAAGTTCTACTATTTGGTTGAAAATTTAATCATATTGATGAAAATCCGACCATTTTTTTAAAAAAGACATCTTTCTAGGTCAGAAATACAACTACTTGGTTGCCAGGTTACCTACTTTGTTGAAAATCTATTGTTTGAAGATTCATATTTTTGGTTGACAATTTAACTTTTTTGTTGAAAATTCATTTCATTTTTGATTAAAAATTAATTTTTTAAACTGAAAATTTACCTATTCCATTTTTGGTTGGAAATTTATCTTTCTAGGGTTTCGTAGGAAACCCTTATGCAGTCGGTAAAATGACTATCCGCCAAATACATAAAAATTTAGCCCTTCTTACTCAAAAACTGAGCGTTGCCATGAAAAAACAAGACAAGATAGGCATTTTGATTCAAAAGTGATCAAAATGTACCCAAATTTGGCTCAAAACCAGCATACAGGATCGGGGATTTTATGAAAAAGCGAAAAGATTTCTTTATAAATACCTAGGATCGACGTTAAAGAAATTATTCACAAAATTAATTTAAAACCGACATAAGAAATTGAAAATTAAAAAAAAAAAGAAAAATTTTATCAACATATTCTCTTAGAATAATGATAGAAACCCTGGTGGAAAATTTTTTCAAAAAAGAGTACAAAACAACTAAAAACATTTTTACATGAATCTACAAATAAATACAATAAATTACAACCAAAATTACCGGAATTTACAACTTTTTTCTAGTATTGTGACGAATATTGTACTTTTTTTTTGTATTTTATTGTATATTATTGTATTTTATTGGAGTTTTAGTTTCCTATAAGAATTTACAAAAAAGTACAACTTCGAAAATGTACAACTACAAGCATCCATAGGAATTTACAGGTTTTGCAGCCAAAAAGTTGTTCTTTTTTCGACCTAGGATGAAAAATATTTAGAATATTGCTATGAGATAATTTTAAATTAAGATGTGTACATGATCGCTATTACAAAAGAAACTTCTATGTTTAAGGTTTAAATGAATGGCAGAATATTGAAAGACAATAATGAATAATCGTTATTCAACAACAAAAAACCTTACTTTTGAAGTTTTTTTTCTTTAAATATATAGAAATCGATTGGTCATCCTAGGTAAAAAAAGAACAACTTTTTGGCTGCAAAAAAAATTGAAAAATCCAGAAAGAATTGATCAAATTGAAGTTAAAAATAGTCAATTTTACAGTTTAACGGCTTTTAATTGACAGTTTATCAATTAAAAGGTGTTAAAAGCTTTCATTTCATATGCGTAAATTATTAAGCGTTTGAATTAAAAAAATTTAAAAGTTTCAAATTCAAAAGTATTCCACTTTGAGTGTCTTAATTTGCAGTTAAGTTTTTATAACATCAGCAAATTAAAAAATTTGTATCTTCAAAATTTCGAATATCTTAATTTCAATGACCCGAATCAATCCTTTCTCAATTGTTCAACTTTCATTTGAAGTCAAAAAGTTGTTCTTTTTCGACCTAGGATGATAAATATTCAGAATATTGTCAAGAAATAATCGATTGCTATATATTTGAAAAAAAATCTTTGAACGTAATGTTTTTTGTTGTTTAATAACGATTATTCATTATCCTTCAATATTCAACCATTCCTTTAAAGTTTAAACATAGAAGCTTTTTTGCAATAGCGATCATGTATGCATCTTAATTCAAAATTATCTCATTGCAATATTCTAAATATTTGTCATCCTAGGTCGAAAAAGAACAACTTTTTGGCTGCAAAAACTGTAAATTCTTGTACATTTTAATTTTTTGTACTTTTTTTAAAAAAATTTCCACCAAACTTTATAATTTCTACAATAAACTACCAACATTTAAAACACAATTTTCAGTACAGTTTTTCAATATTTCAACTTTTGTGAAATCTTGTATCTTTTTATAAATGTTTGTACTTTTCTACAATAATTTACGTAAACTTGAAAGTGTTTTTATGACGTCAAACAATCAAATAAAAATAATGTAAAATCCTGTAGTTTTCTGTAAGTCCTTGTATATTTTTACAACAAAGAAAAAAAATTAATAAAAAGTTCACAAATTGTTGAATTGTAGAAACTTCTACTTTATTGCTGATTTTTTTACTTTTCCACAAGAAAATAAAAAGGAAAAATAAGTTATTTGTATTTAATTGTATTTTTTTGGTTAAATTTTGTACATTTTTTAACCAAAAATTACAATTGTAGAAATATCGCACCTTCTCAAAAAAAATTGTCCACCAAAGTTTATTATAAAAGTGTTGTATTTATTAATTTCTGTTCAGGACGAAAAAAATTTCCCCTTTTTTCGAAGTCTAATTTCACTATTTTCCCTAGAACAGGGCTTTCCTCTATTCCCCTGTGTTTCCCCTTTTTTCAATTTCTCTTTTTTTTTACCCATTTCGAAAAACTTCACCCTTTTCTCTTCAAATATACGATATTTGTAAATACAATTGTTCGTTTTATATCTACAAAATTATTCTATTCAAAACTAGAATATGCTACCGCGAGTAGTGAAAGCTTTTTTTAATTTACAGAATTTTCTATTATAATTAATTTAACTTTTTTTATTTCGACTAACTTTAAACTAAACTGTATAGGATTCAAATTAAACTTTGAAGGTAAAATATTGTTTGTTGAATCTACACAAATTAAATATTTTTGAAATTAACTGTAATAAAGTACGATGGACTTTCTGTTTACATTGAAGATTCCCTACGAGTAGTTTGAATTTGAATAACGATTATCATTATGTGAGACATATTATAAAAATCATTGTTCGATTACAACAAAATTTAAATAAGAATTAAAAGATTTACAACTGTTTTTTTATGACATTTTTCGATGAAACACAAATTTGGTAAGTTCTAGAATGAAATTATTAGATTAATATTATTAGAGTTGAATATTTTTTCTACAAATATACATTCTGTATAATATTTAATTATTGTAAAGATTTACTTCGTCTTACTTTGTACATTAAATTTTTTTTAATAGAGACTGATCTAAGGGCTTAGAAAATTTCAAAAAATAAGCGATTGATATTAAACAATTTTGATTTTGCAATATTATACAATTTCTAGACGTTTTTAATTCAAGAAATTCTGAATTATCAATTGTACATTGAAACTGTATAAATAGATAGATAGAATAGAAAAATCTAAGATTTAAAAAATTTTGTATTTAAAATTTAACAATAACAATATTTATGAAAACAGTTAATATGTCTAGATACGTAAAAAATATTGGCATTCATGAAAATATAAAAATGACGAAAGTAAGAGTTTTTTCAAACATATCTTACTAACTAGAATTAATAATTTCTTAAACTATTTAACTCATTGGAATCATTTTTAAATCTCTTAATATTGGAAAATTTGTTGTTATGTCTCTTTAAGTATTTATGTTTTTATTATTAGAAAATAAAAATTTAAGGATGTGAACGTGCGCTTACGTGCTTTTTTTTATAAATTTAATGTATAATTTTATTTTACTTTTTATCCAAGAAATTTTTTATGATTTCTACTCATTTTAATAGCTTTCTACAATTCCAAGGAATTTAAAAGAATTTCTAGAGAACTTTAGGGTATCAAATTAATTTTATTTTAAGAGATTTCTGCGGATTTCAATAATTTCAAGGGATACAAAGGAGATAAAAGTTTTTTAAGGATTTTAAAGATTTTGAGTTATTTAAAAAATTTCAAAGAATTTCAAGAGATTTCGTTTAAACAAATCTAATGAATAATTTTAGTTTAATTTATATCCAAGGAATTTTAAATGATTTTTACTTATTTTAGTGGATTTTAACGATTTCAAGAAATTTGAAAAAATTTGTGCAGGAAACAAAATGAATAAATAAATAACTATATTTAGGAAATAAATTAAATAAATTTCAAGGGATTTCTACGAATTTCAACATTTTCAAGGGATATGAAGGAGACAAAAAAATTCGAAGGATTCAAGAGATTTCACTTCAACAATTTTCAGAACTTTTAATATTAAAAAAAAGTTGTTATGGATTTGTAATAATTTCTGTCTTTAATATTTGAAAATAAATATATAGGGACGCGAACGCGCGCGTGCATTTTATTTTAATGTTTTTTTTTGTTGATACATTTAATGAATAATTTCAATTTAATTTATATCTAAAGAATTTTAAATGATTTTCACTTATTTTGATGAATTTTTACAATTTCAAAAAATTTGATAACATTTCTAGAGAACTATATTCAGGAAATAAATTAAATTAATTACAAGGGATTTCTAGGAATTTCAACAGTTTTAAGAGACATGAAGGAATGCGAAAAATTTTGAAGGATTTCAAAGATTTGAAGTTATTTTAAAAGATTCCAAAAGAATTTAAAGAGATTTCATTTCAAAAAATGTCAAATTTATGATATTAAAAAATTTGTTGCTGTGGATTTGTAAATGTGTATATATTCATAATCTTTTTTATGTATATATTATTAATATTTTTAATATTGGAAAATAAAAATCTAGGGATGTGAACGCGCGCTTTGCACGTGTGCATTATGTTTCATCGGGGGGTTATCAGATAAATTTAATGAATAATTTTAATTTAATTTATATCCAAGGAATTTTCGCTGATTTCTACTTAATATAATATATTTTTACGATTTCAAGGGACTTAATGAATTTCTAGAGAACTTTGAGGAATAAAATTAATTTTATTTGAAGGGATTTCTAGGGATTTCAAAAATTTCAAAATTTTAAAGATTTTAAGTTATTTTGAAACATTTCAAAATAATTTTTTGAGATTTAACTTTAAATAAATTTTTTTAACTCTCAATATCAAAAAATTGGTTGCTATGGATTTTTAAATACTTTATGTTTTTAATATTATAAAATTAAAATACAGGAAGGCAAACCCGCGCTTCGTGTGCGTGCATTTTCTTCCAACTGGGGTTTTAAAGGTAAATTTAATGAGTAATTTTAATTTAATTTATATCCAAGGAAGTTTCAATGATTTCTAATTTTCAAACGGATTTTCTCGATTTCGATGGATTTTATCAAATTTTTAGAGAACTTAAGGGAAGAAATTAAATTTTATTTCAAGCAATTTCTACGTATTTTAACCATTTTAAGGGATAAAAAGGATAAACAATAATTTCTAAGGATTTTAAGTTATTCACAAAAATCTAAAAAATAATCCAAGAGATTTCTTTTCACCAAATTTTAGAACTTTCAATGTAAAAAAAATTGTTGTTACGGATTTTTAAATACTTCATATTTTTATAATCAGGAAATAAAAATCTAGGGACGTGAACGCGCTGTTCGCGCGCGTGCATTTAGTGCTAGTGCAAAATATTTTAGGCGCTTGATTATAACTATTTTAAATTTGCTTTTAAGAGCATTGAAAAGTGTTGTTTTGGATTTAAATCAAAATATTCATTCCGAGAACAATTTAAAACATATAGATTGTTTATTACACGAATTTTATGTTTTTTTATATCGCCCTGAATGGATTTTCAACGACCTAAGTACATCGAATTAAAAAAAATCGTCATGTCAGAATTCATTGAAAAATCTCTTAACGTTATTTAAATACTATACAATTTCTTATAAGAAGATTATTTTTTCTTTTCTGAATGTGAAAAAAATGTGTACTCTTTCCCCTATTTTTCCCTTTTTCATGAAAAAATTACCCTATTTCCCGTTTTTTGAGCTCTTTTTGCGCTGGGATCCCTGGCAGAATTCAACCGCTGAACCACTCTGATCCCTGATAGTATTCTGAACTATTTCGGAACGTTATTTATCGGTAATTTAATTGGGCACCTGTCAACCGTACACTGTTAATTTGATGTCTAAATACTAAAGACTAAAGAGCTAACCACGCTTACCCTCGGCGGATAAGTTCGACAAAATGCACCCGGAGCATTGGGCATTAAGCATTTTATAGACTCTGGAACACAAATTGGTTGCGAGTTTTCGTGAAACGTCATTAGTGATCGACTGGTCGTATTTTCGCCTGAGGAGATTGTCGACTTACGTGTCGTAAAATCAACTCACCTGTCGATTGAAGTGAAGGGTAACAGGCAACCCGACATGGTGAAAATTCTCTGAAAAATCAATCAAAGTCTTATCTATATCCTTTCTAACATTGCAAGATTTTTCTCATTTTAGTCACTTGGGAAAACTACTTTTAATTTCACAAAATATTTTTAAATAAATATGGTCAGGTAGCGTCAATTTCTTATGTAAATTTGATGTTTTTAATTTTTGGTCATATGACAATTAACACCTGTTTTGGCTGTTGAAATTACTTTTTATACTATTATACACATTTTAATCTACTTATATGTGATACCTCGGTGGTGTTATTGGTTAACGCTCCACTCGTGGAGAGTGGCGCTCCCGGTTCAAATCCGGGCTGAGGCAGATTTTTTCTTGTTCTTGAAAAATTATTTGTCCGAAGCAATCGTTTTAACATTGAAATTTGTATTAATCAAAAATTGTAAAACTTGGACGTTAGAACATCTTTAAATGGTAATAACATCTAACTGTAAGGATTCATACGATTTTTATGATTTTTACTCAATGCATACAAAATATATAAATTATTTTCACTGTAAACGACATTTCAAAAAATATTGAGGGATTACAGATTCTTGATCTCCATCACATTTTAATCCCATTTGATTATGTTTCGACAAAATCTCGATTTCGTCTGGGAGTGATCAGCCTGCATAACTAATTTCAATAGTTATTTGTGATACAAGTGCGCAAAATAGGTGATTGTGTGCACGAGTTCGCAATCACGCATGCGCACGTGTATCAAATGCTATTTTATACAACGCCCGTCCGAAAAAGTTGTGATAGGAGGAGTTAACGAGGAGTGGTTTACCATTTGCTTTCCACATAACCCTGTTTGGGATGGAGACGCGCAAAGTCTTGGTGAAGTTAAGCGTTTTATTGTTTTGTTGTGCCTCATTTCTAGAATTGGCAGTGTTCTGATGCCACTTGGGAGCCTATCTCCGCTGTGGGCATTGTCTTAATTGCTCCCATCACACCCCTAAACGCTAGCGTTTGTAATCATCGCAGTCTGTCCTGCATCGTTTTGAGTTTTTCCCGTGGCCACCAGACCACCAGACTTGGTTCAAGGACAGCAGAGTAGAGCCATCCAAATATTTTAGATCCTATAATCCACGTCAAGCTTAAGGCTCTTCTGCACATCCAAAATGGCATGAAAAACTTCCTGAATTGAGTTGCAAGATGCTTCGCCCAGTTCAGTTTGCTATCTAGGATTACTCCTAGGTATTTAACTGAGTCTGAGATCATCCTCTCACCACGTCATGCAGGGGCGTTAATTTTTGAAACTTTGTATTTTTTCGTAAAAATGACCAGGATGGTCTTTCCCGGATTTACCGAGAGCCCTGAGCTGTCGTACCAGGGCTCTACGATGCGCAGCGCTGACAAATGAGCCCCCCTGATTAGGATTACAAAGTCATCCGTGTATCCCTGGATATAATACCCTTCCTTATTTAGCCTACAAAGGAGGCCGTACACTATAGTGCACCACAGGAGGGGTGACAGGTCACCCCCTTTGGGCATCCGCGCGGCGCTACTCCTCTGACTAGACCTTCGCCCTATCTGGCTTGGAGTCGCCTCCGGTGTAACATGCTTCGTATCCTGCTTACTAGCTGGTCTGACACGTCACACCTTGAAGCCTCTGACAGATGACTTTTGGAGGCGTATTGCTGAAGGCACCCTTCATGTCCAAAAAGGTGCCCACCGCACACCCTCCTTTTTCTAGTTGCTACTCCAGTTTTACCACGGCAGCATGGAGCGTAGTTGCTACAGAGCAGCCTGCCTGAAAGGCGTGCTGCCTTCTATGCAGCGGGGATCCTAAAAGCACGTGTTTAAGGGTAATGCTTGCTTCAAATAGTTTCGTTAGTGAGACGACGACTAAATTCATGCCCTTTTGTAAGAACGTTAGGTAGACGCCATCCGCCCCAGGTAATTTAAAGGGACAGAAGGACCCAATTGCCTATTCTAACCTCTTGATATCAGCAACCTTGGTGCCGAAATTCCAGTCGAACTTGTCCCTCTCGAGGCCCCAGCCTTCCTCTTCTCGATCGATTTGAGTTCGCTAACACACTGTGAAGTGGACTTCCATCAGATGATTCAGCGTTTTTTCTTCGTCTTTGGAAAACTCACCATTATCGAGCCTTATAAGCCCGAGGCGAGCCTCCGGATTTCTTGCTAGGATCTTATGGAGCCTCGCTGTATCCGGAATGTTTTCAGATTTCTCACAGAAGCCCCTTCAATCTTTCTGTTCGTAGATTCTTATGTTCTTATTGTAATCATACTGAGCCATCTTGTAGATATCCCAGTCTGAAGGCAATTTAGTACTGTTTGCCCTATTGTACAACGCTCTAGTCTTTTTGCGGTGTTTCTGCAGGTGGGTATTCCACCATTCTGCTACTCGCCTAGAGTTGAGTGTCTACTTTTGAGTTATTCTTTATATGGGCCACAAACTATATTCCTGGGGTTTCTGATATTTGAAACAGCCGGTTTTCCTACGGATAACTGGAACAAGATATATTTGTGGTCCGACGAGACTCCTCGTCGGAGACTTTCCAGCCTACTATCTTGCTCCTCAGTTCTTCCGAGCATCGAGTCAAATCGAGAACCTCACTCCTCTTCTTAAATGTGGAATTTAGGCGTATCACCATGATTGAGGGTCTCCAGCTCAGTACCCGCTAGGTATTTAAATATATCCCTTTCTTTGCCATTGATGTTTCTGCTCCCCCAAACTGCATGATGGGATTTTGCGTCACAGGCCAATAGCAGAGAAATCCTGGCAGTGCCGAATTAGAGTCTCGATCTTTCTAGGAGGTGGGAGCTCCGCAGAGTTGCTTGGAAAATAAGCTGAGGAGATATACACCTCTAGTCTTTCTCCTCTTCTGCCCTGAGTCTTACCTTAATGAGGATGAGGTTCCTGGAGCAGAGCTTAGAAACCGAAATCACATTCATACCTTTTACGCATATGCATGCCCTTGGTGCTTTTCGCGTGGCCCCTTAAATATGGAGCCACGCCCTCCTAAGCTACTTATCTTTTCCCTGCATAGCCAGGGATCTTGGATTTAGGCGATCTCTTCCTGCACCACTGCCATATACCTGGTTAGAACCGCCTAGGTGCTTTTGCTGTTGTGCAAATTTATCTGCATCATTGAGATTTCCGTCTCAGCCATTAATAGACTAATTCGAGAGGTCCTTCGGAGCCCTTTCTCTTCTTGCTCGTATACCGAGCAAGAGAAGTTGCTCCAGATGATGTTGCGATATCTAAGGCCCCTTTTGAGGAGGCTTCGTTGTTTTTTGAGATCCGCGCTGTGTGGGCTGTCAATTTCTGGGCAGCGCTATGGGGTTTCCTGTTTACAGAGAGCTTAGTAATCTTTTATTCCACCGCGGTAACTTCCCAGATAGCAAGCTTGCGAGGCACGTTACTCGCACTGCATGCGAGGCACGCCATGCGTGCCGAAACGCAGCGTTATTGCTCGCACTTCGTGCAGGCACATATATGCGAGGCTTATGAGTCGCATATTGTGATAGGTGAATTTTTGAAAAATAATGATATAAATTATTATTAATATTGTGAAAATACTCCAAATTCCAACCATTTTCCTACTATTAAAAAGATGTAAAATATAAATTTTAATTTTAAAAAAATATTTGTATTTTTATGGCCAACGGCGATACCACGCTGAAAACACCAGTTCTCGTAAGATCACTGAAGTTAATCATTGCTGGGCGCGGTTAGTACTTGGATGGGTGACCTTTCAGGAATGCTGCGTGCTGTTGGCCCGTCGTGGGTGTGGTGGGCCCACATTGGTAGTAAATATCCACCTAGAAACACTACCCGAATCGGGTAGTGAGGCAATGAACTTTCGAGTTTGAACTGCTGATCAATGTATGTATGTATTTGTATTTTTATTGGACCGACAATTTATAAATTACCAAAAAGAAACAAATTTTTGCAAGTTCGAAATTAGACAACTATGTGTTTGTTATTTTTATTATTCAAACAAATTATTTTAAATTCATTTTACCCTGCTTATTCTATATTTACGGATCAGGTTTTAAATAAATAGTTCCAACTTCCCGCCTGATCACGTGGCAAGAAACATATCCATACAACATGGCGTTCCTTTCGGTTGCGGTGGTTAGGCTAGGTCGTTTATATTGAATGTTGACAATTTGCAGTCTTCTTCTTCGTGGGCACTTAGTTATTTGTAATTTATTATATGTACGTAAAATTATTTCGGATTGCAAGCGGTTTTCGTGTTCGCTGTATAGTTTCGAGTGAACGTTTCGCCTGGCAGATATACTGAAGGCAAATAAATACTTTTTTTTCAAGTGAAAAGAGAGAAATGTTTTTTACTGATTGCTATATGTTTATCGAAATGTGTATAGCAAATTAGACAACATTTTATTTCGAAATTGACATAATCCAGTTAGGGTTACGTGAGATTCTGAAACGCTTGATTAAATAGTGACACATAACCTCAATTTCTGGTGCGGTAAACGAAAGACCGCTGTAGATTGCACTTTTCAAAATAAAAATGAGTAGAAAATATACATTGAACATACTGAAAAATGTCCCTACTATACATTCTCCCGATTATGATAGAAAAAGCGCAGTTTCTGAAATTATAAAGAGATTGATGAAAAGGTGGATAAAGAATATTTTGCTTTTTCCTATTCCTTCCGCAACGAAAATTTTATTTTAAAATGTTTTCACACAACACTTTTTCAGTTCATCCTGTAACATTTTACTCTTTTGGTCTTTATCTGTATAGTTTATTTGTATTTATTTTTCTCGAGTCTTTCTCATTATTCTCATTTCTTCAATTTTTCAATTTAAGAAATGTCACATTTTATGTCATATTTATCCTTTTGTTCCTATTACGTAAAATTAATTAGCGCTCCCTAACGTGAAATACTGTCTAAAATATTAAAAGATATAACATTTTCAAAATATTTGAAATTGAAATTCTTAGTTATTAAACAGTTTTAAATTGAGATTCTAAATATTGTTTCAAAGTGGAATATTTAAAATTAAAGGACAAGTTAACTTTGAAATGACCATTGAAATAGACAATTTTAAAGTGTGAAGTCGAATGATTTTCAGAAAATGCACGATTGTTTTTATGAGGCTTGAAACATAAAATATTTTTCGAATGCGTTAATTTAAAAACACTTTCTTTACTTCAATAAAAATTACGTTCAAGATGAATTGCATACTTTTTATTCAACAATCTACATTTAAATATATATATATATATACATACCGTCCGCAAGAACCCGCAATGTGTGCTCGCACTATGCCCGCACGACGTGCGACCCGCACGCCGTGCGACGCACCTGTTACGCATATGAGGACGCATCTGCGTCATCGCTTGCGTGCACGCCGTGCGGCAAAATCCGCACGCGTGCGACGCGTGTGCGTCGCACTATGCGCGCATATTGCTATCTGGGTTGGTTGTTGTCATCGGTTTTAATTATCTTCACCGCTTCTGGTAGGATGGCGCCTGAGGAGCCATCCCCCTTTGACGGTAAGTTACATGAGGGCCCCGGGTCGGAGCCCTCGTTGTTTTTGTTTATTTTGTTTTTGTAGGCCATTTCTGTTCCAGGAGTAGCTAGTGAAATGAAGAACACCCCCTGCAGAGCCCCGCTTGAAGGAGGAGGACCTACATACTAAGTCATTCGACTTGGTACCCCAAAGTGTCCGTTAAGACACCTCCGAGCACATCATGGCTTGGGAGAATAAGAAATTGCGCCCTCGATATTCCAGGGCGTTTTTTTGTTACCCCCTGGAAGTATCGCTCCTTAGTTTAGGTCTCGCAGACTAGAGTACGTCAGTTCCCCAGAGCAGCCACACCTCGTGAATCAGTCCCTCTGATTCACCATCTTCAGGTCTCTAGTCCGATTAGACTCTTAAGCCCTTCCACCAGCTACAATGTCACGTGATCCTTAGAAAGATAACATTTTTGGTAAAATTTTTTTTTATTGAATGAGGTTGTCTGTTACCCCACAAATATTTCAAGCTAAAAATGAAAATCATAGGAGGAGCTCTTTCTGACAAAAATTATGTTTGTGTCTTTAATTAATATTGTATGACAAAATTTGAGTAAGACAAAATATTTCATTGTGACAATGTAACATTTTTATGCGATACATAATTAAACGTTAGGTATCAAAAATGGTATCAAAACTATGCCAATAATACCGGTTTCAATTGGATGTGAAGAATGTGTCACGTCCCGTGACGTATATATATATATATATATATATATATATATATATATATTAATATATTTATTTATATATTTATCTATTTGCATGCTTACACTAATAAATACTCAATAAATATAGAGCGAATATTGAACGCTGTAGAGTGTAGCTATATATGTATATCAGCACGTTGTACGCTGTAGAATATAACTATATATATTGAGCACGAGGGTAAAGGTATAGAGTATAGAATATAGTAAGAACATTGTAATCCGTGGCGTACACTGTCTAGCTAGCCATAGCTAGACATAGACTATAGAGCATGAAAGCACGTGGAGGCTGGAGGACATAGCTATAGATATACTGAAAACATTGTAAGCCGTATAGTATATCTATATATACTCGTGACGTCCGCGTATACACCGACGTCCAAGCATGCAGGGACGTCGCCTTAGGCCATATAAAAACTCGTTGGACCAGCATGGGTCAGTCTTTAGTCTTAAGTCTTCAGTCATTAGCAACGTGATAAGTTAGAAGTTATAGTTCACCTCTTCTCTATTTTTCTACGGTTTTCTCCGATTCGACTGTCCAGTGTCTAGTGTGTCAAACCGGTATCTCTCGCGTGTTAGTGTGTGTACCCTTGTGACAGTGTTGTGCACTGGAAAACCCGCATCTGGGAATTCCCATCTTTGGAATACTTCGAACCAATTTCAACCTAAATTGGACCCACTATTATCAATCATTGGAACACTTTGAATACCATTCAAGGAACTACCAAAATCTTGGATATCCAATTCATAATAAGTGCACAACCCCTTCTTCCACACCATTACACAGACCATCTAGATAACATTTGATTCTTCAATCGAATCAATAACCGGTAAGTCCTCATATCAATAATTCTAATTTCATTTATCTAACTCCTTTGGGCCATAATATATGAGTATCCTTTATTTTAAAGGTCCTGCCCAAGGATTAGAAACAAGTCTACAAGTCTTCCTTCAGCTTCTTGTGCTAAACTCTTTTATTCAATAAATTTTAATTGTAATTATTCATAATAAATTGTTGAACTTATCTATAATTTATTTATTGGCTTCTCTTTCCTCTTCCCTGTGCAAGATCTTCGATCTCAACTAAAACGAGGAACCTAATTAAAAAGGAAAGTATTTTACGTTTTCCATGACGTAACATACAACCTTTTTATGGTGCATCGGCCGGGAAACCAAACAAAAGAGAGCCAATATATAATTTATTTTTAATAAATTTATTTTATACACATTTTTAAGCACAAAGAACTTGAACGAAGACAGGTAACTTACAACATTTACATTTTATATATTATTACTGAGAAATATGTCCGAATATAAGTATAATCAATGCCGGATAAAAAATCTGTAGAATTAGGGAATATTCAAAAAACGATCACTAGGAATCTTGCAAAGAAAAACCCTCAATTAGCTAAGCAAGTAGAATTAAACAAGAACGGGCTTGATAGTGATAGGAAAAATAAAATAAATATTGATAAAGAATTAGAAAAACTAGACTTGGAATTTGGTAGTGATAATTCAGAAAACAATAATTTTGACTGTTCGGCATTTATTGATCCCGAAAATAGTACCTTAATTAACACAAATTCAAGTTTGATCAGTGGTTCTATAGATCAGAATAAAACTCTAACTATCGATGACGTGATTGATTATCAGACTAATGTAAAATCATTATTAAGTTCAACGCTCTCGCAACAAATTAGTAAGGAAGTAATAAAAGAAAACTCATTTCATGATTTGAATCGCGAATCAATAATAAGTGAGCACGATAGTGACGACGTATCAAGTGACGAAGACTCGACAAAACAGGAAAAAATGTCACTGCCAGCCAATCAACAAGTTTCCCTCCGCGACGCGCTCGAAATAATCCCTATTTTTGACGGTAGTAACATCCCTTTAGCCCACTTTATAGAGGGATGTACAGAAGCAAAAGCCATAATTCCTACACAGGCACATGAGAATCTTGCTAGATTAGTAAGAAGTAAGTTGACCGGAGAAGCACGAAAGTGCATATTTGGAAATACGTTTCGCACGCTAGATGAATTAATAGAAAAATTAAAAAAAGTTTATGCCCCCGCGAAAAGCGTATACCAGTTGCAAGGAGAACTAGGTAATATATTTATGTGGGATAAGGAAAATGTAATATCATACGCTGCGCGAACAAAAGAATTAGCAGATAGGATCGAAGACGCGCATAAATTAGGCAATGATGGTGCCACAGATGACACATTTAAAGTAAATTTAGAAAGTGATGTAATTAAATGTTTCAAAAGGGGATTGCGTTTGGAATTAGAGATACGATTGAAAGATAACGCGGATGATACTTTTAAAACTCTTATTAATGAGGCACTAGAAATTGAAAGAAAATTGAATGCATGTTCAGAACTACGAAAAAATAAGCCAATTAAATCCTCAGAAGAAGAATCAGAATCGCGAATTATTACAAAAAATAATAAATTCAATGTTGCTCAGGACACTAAAATAGCGTGTTTAATTTGCGGAAGACCAGGACATGCGACCCAAAAGTGTTACCACCTCGAAAACTTTCGACAAAAATTTTTTTCTGAAAATCCAGTTGTTTCAAATTCAATCCAAAACCAATTTTTACCAAATAAACCTCAAGGAAATTTTAATAATCACAATAGATGGAATTCGGCACAAAATCCAAATTTTAGACCTGGACAAAATTCAAATTTTAGACCTGAACTGAGTCAAAACTTTGTACCTAGACAAAATCAAAATTTTGGATACTCACAAAATCAAAGCTTCAATAACCGACAAAATAAAAATTTTGGATATAGACAAAATCAAAATTTTAGTAACCGACAAAATCAAAATTTTGGAAACCAACAAAATCAAAATTTCGGATATGGACAAAATCAAAATTTTAGAACCAGGCAGAATCAAAATTTTGAGCCTGGACAAAACCAAAAGGGAAACAATCCTGAAAATACGAATAATCAGCAGACCCGCCCGTATCCCACCCAAGGATCCAAAATTATTTGCAATTTTTGTAATTACCCTGGTCACATCGCTAAGGATTGTTATAAAAAGAGTAGATATTTACAAAATCGAAACGGACAACAAAGCCCTCAAAATTATTCGCAGAACCAGGAAAACTCCAACGCTATTCCCCCAATGGGTGCTGGGAGGAAGGCGCCAACCCATTAAATAAAGCACCTATAGAAATTACAAGTGAAGAAAATGATATCAAAATTCATATCAGTAGGAATAATATAATTCCTTCGATCATGGTATCTGCCGTTGGTCTAAAAAGCCCGGCACGTATGATGATCGACACTGGTGCTGGTCGAAATTTAATTAAAAGAAGTGCGATTGACCCCGAAATAAAAATAAATAAAAATGAAGTGTTGAGACTAACAGGTATTAATGATCTACCTGTCTATACTCTAGGTCAAATTAAGGTTGTAATACTTGGATTTTTAACTACACTAAATATAATCCCTGATGATGTACCAGTAGATGAAGATGGAGTCTTGGGCTCTGAATTTTTTCTCAATAATAAAGTAAATATAAATTACACATATAAATGTATTGAAATTAACAATGCAACATATCCTTTTGAACAAACTGGCGTTATCACAATCCCGGCACGAACAATTTTTGATTATTATGTGAAAATAGAAAATACGGAAAAAAGTAAAGGTTATATACCCCAATTATCAATTGGAGAAGGAATTTTTGTAGGTCAAGCCATTGTAAAAAATTGTGGAGGCAAAGCCTACGTCAAATATGCAAACATAAATGAACAACCTGTAAAAATATCAATTCCTTGTGTTCAATTACAAGATTTTGAACAATGCGAAGTCAACAATTCAACAAATCAATCTAATTTTTCAGAAAATGAAAATGATGAAAATTTGCCTAATTTAATATTAAATAGTTTTTTGAAATCCGATGAAAAGTCTAACCATTTCTGCAAATTTTACAAGATCACAGGCGAAGAAAGAGTAGAAATTATTAAAAAACTGCTACGGTTAGATCATTTAAATATGGAAGAATATGAACATGTTGAAAAATTAATTATTAAAAATGCAGATTGCTTCCACATTCCGGGAGAATACTTAGAACCTACAAACATTCTTCAACACTCAATACCGACAACAGATGATTGTCCTATTTTTTCGCGACAATATCGATTTCCTCCAGTTCATAAGGAAGAAATCATCCGCCAAGTAGATGAATTATTAAAAAACAATGTAATAAAACCTTCCCAATCACCTTACAATACACCAGTTTGGATTGTTCCAAAAAAACAAGACTCACAAGGAAAAAAGAAATGGCGAATGGTACTTGATTTTAGAAAATTGAATGAAAAGACAATTGGTGATTCATATCCTCTACCAAACATTCACGACATTTTAGACCAGTTAGGATCTGCTCGCTATTTCTCTGTTTTCGATTTAGCAACGGGTTTCCATCATATAAAAATGGATCCCAAAGATGCACACAAAACTGCGTTTTCAACCCCTTATGGAAATTATGAGTTTGACAGAATGCCTTTTGGTTTAAAAAACGCACCAGCAACCTTTCAAAGACTAATGGATTTAGTTCTAACGGGACTTCAGGGAACGGAACTTTTTGTTTATCTAGATGACATTGTGATTTACGCAAATACTTTAGAAGAACATGAATCAAAATTTACTGAACTAATGAGCCGATTACGAAATGCAAATCTTCATTTACAACCCGACAAGTGCGAATTTCTACGACACGAAGTAGGATATTTGGGACATATAATAGATAAGGACGGAGTTCGACCTGATCCGAAGAAAATAATGGCAGTAAAAGACTTCCCAACTCCTAAAAATCAAAAGCATATTAAACAATTCTTAGGTTTAGCAGGATATTACCGTAGATTTATAGAAAATTTTGCTAAGATAGCAGCCCCAATAAATCAGCTCCTTAAAAAAGATATATCATTTAATTGGACGGAAAAGCAGCAACAAGCTTTCAATATTTTAAAAGATAAATTGTGCCAAGAACCACTTTTGATTCGACCTGATTTTTCAAAACCTTTCATTGTAACTACAGATGCATCAGGTTATGCCATAGGCGGAATACTTTCGCAAGGTAAAATAGGTAAAGACCAACCAATTGCGTATGTTTCAAGATCATTAACCGATACTGAACGTAAATACGATACGTATGAAAAAGAAGCTTTAGCGATAGTCTACTCTGTAATATATTTTCGCCCTTATTTGTACGGACGAAAATTCACCCTCGTTACAGACCATAAGCCCCTTGTTTGGTTCAAAAATTCTAAAGATCCGTGTTCTCGAGTTTCAAGATGGCGATTAAAACTCGCCGAATATGATTATGACGTCGTCTATAAAGCAGGAAAATCAAATGTTAATGCAGATGCGCTTTCGAGGAACCCCGTTCTAGAAAACGATGAAACCGTCGGAATTAATATAATTTCTGAGAATGACTCAACATTTGAGGAAGAAAATCCTCTCAATTCTATGGAATTCTTGAACTTTGAGAATCATAAAAATTCAGATTCCGAAGAAAATATCAAAATAAATAGCGAATCTTTGAAGGAAAAAATTCCTGAAATTCTTCATAATTTAATAAGTGAAGAATCACTGAATGAAATGCAAAATGAACTTTTTGATAGTCCAATACAGAAACTTCTCTATCTTTCAATGTTACTTTTATTTCCAAAAATTATAAAGAAAAACGAACTTCGCTGTCAATCTTGGAATACTGTGGTTACAAGAGGACAGAAACAAAAATACGAAGAGCAAGCACAAATTAATGAACAAATTGAAAATCAAGGTAAGTCACATAAAGATAGTGAGGAAGAATACTTACCTCCTTCGCCTGCTGTTAAAAAAGCACGAGGTAGACCCAAGAAAGCTGTGCTCACAAATGCAAGCAACCCGCAAGCCTTGAAAAAGAGAGGCAGACCGAGAAAAGAGGCAACCACTGGTGAGTCTCTGAATTTAAAACAGCAAACGCACATAAATTTTGAACATGAAGATGAATCTGATTTAGATACAAAATATTTTGATAATTCAAGAAAACAAGTTAAAAAGAAGAAGAAGAAAAATTACCAAAAATCCAAGGCAAAGCCTGTTGCACAACAAGAAGAGAAGGAAAATGAAGAAGATAATCTCTCAACTTCGGAAGATGAAGTCCTAAATGACGAAAATTTTCAAAATTTTTCAGATGAAGAAAACTTTGTTGATGAAGAAAATATGCAAGAACTTTCGGAAGCAGAAGATTTTATAAAAGTTCCAAAAGGAAGAAATGTGAAAAATCCCGAACTTTTTCAAGAGACAAATGAAGATAAATTAGAAGAAAGTAAACCCCCTCCAGAACCCCCTCCTTTGAATACCCAAGCTCATACACAACAAAATGTTGTTGAGTGTCGTGATCAATTAACGATGCGTAAAGATAATTACGCTTATTTTATTGCTACTGACGGTTCCCCACGTGATAATGGATCAAGAGCTTTGTCTAAACGTGGTATTTTACCTAAGTTCAGCCAACTTGAGAAAGGAGTTGTTAAAGAAATAAAGAAAGGACAGCAGTATCATTTAGCCCTTCCCATTGAAGCTGATTCTAAAGAAAATTTGTCAGACACTTTAAGCAGTATTAAACTTTCAATACTATCTTTGCATTCAATATCAGTGAAACTAAATTTACGATCTATTAGTATCGCAAAAACTTCACAAGTTAATCACATAGGTTGGAAAGAAATACGTGAAATTCTAATTTCAACTTTTTCGGATTCTTCTACCAAAATTATCATATGTACGGGAATAGTTGAATATCCAACGAAAGAACAACGAACTCAATTACTTGAAGAGGCACATTCTTCAGCTTTAGGAGGTCATAAAGGTGTTACAAAAACTTATCATCGAATTCGTCAGAATTATTATTGGGAGAATATGAAAATTGATATTCAGAAATATATTCAGCAGTGCTTGCAATGTCAAATCAAAAAATTAGTTCGCGTAAAAACTAAAAATCCCATGATAATAACGGACACGCCTGGAACCGCATTCGAAAAAATTTCGATGGACATAGTTGGCCCACTTCCACAAACAACATTAGGCAACGTAAATATCTTAACTATTCAAGATAATTTTACAAAATATGCTTTAGCTCTAGCAATTCCAGACGCGAAAGCTTCAACAGTAGCCGATATTTTTGTTAAAAAATTTATATGCATTTACGGTTCCCCAAAAGCAGTTTTGACTGACCAAGGTTCAAATTTTTTAAGCAATTTAATGAGAAGAATGGCAAAACGTTTTCGAATTAAGCAATTTAAAACAACAACAATCCATGCCATCGTGGGATACGATTGTGGCCCGAACCAACTGAATATAACAACCGTGTCTTTATTAGAGGTAGGAGGATGTGATATACCTGCACCCAAATTAAACATCGAGTCGGTAAACATACAATTACTGCAAATAACCGATTATAGCAATACAAAAGTCATACAATGTAAAGTAGAAGTAAAACGGGAAGTAAAATATTGTGGAATGCATTCTCACGTAGCGTCAGTAGCTAATGGGTACAAAGAATATATACACGAAGTATCATATGAACAATGTGACTTGATGCATAAAACGGGAGTATTAACAGTAGGGGACAAAAAGCAAATTTTCGGGTTAAGTTCAAACAACTCTTTTTCACATACCCTAATGATAGCAGGTACCACTACTAATTGGGGAAAATGTTCGGGTACTACATTCTCAGACCCTTTCGGCACTTGGGATTACGTTGTTGTCGAAGCAACTTATACAATTTCATTACGGGATTATTACGCTACTATTAATTTAAATGATGATAAGATTCACTTAAGTTCAGGTGTAGCATGTACAGTCTCAGACACCACTTGTATCGATGTAAAAGGAGGCCAAACGTTTTGGAACCCATTACCGACTGAAACATGCAATTTCAAAAAATTCGAATTATTATACTCTGGCTTAGCAAACAAAACTTACGACAACATTACAAGAAACGAAATCTTATATTCCCTAGTAACAGATGATATAACATTTGTATTGGCATTCAAGTCATTGATGCCTGTATGCAATATCTTGCTAATGAGAACTGAACACCCAAAACTATTAATCTATGAGAATAATCAAGGCCTATCTGTTTTTGAAAATCAAAAAATCGCAGTAAAAAACATGGATATTTTTACATATGTCAATTCCAAATTTGTTTACGTGGAAAGACACATCCGTACCGAAGTAAAACAACTTTATCGGGATGTTTTAACTGAAAAATGCAAACTCGAACAACAAGTATTTAGGAATTCACTCATTTTAGCCACCCAGGCACCTGACGAATTCGCTTATCATTTAATGAAAGGCCCAGGTTATATGGCAGTAGTAGCCGGAGAAGTAGTCCATATAGTTCAATGTGTTCAAGCCGAAGTCGTTTTTCGTGAAACCAAGGAATGCTATATGCAACTTCCAGTATTCAAAGGAAATCGAACATGTTTTCTAACTCCACGGACCCATATTATTTCAAATACAGGTACTCAAATAAGTTGTAACACATTTGTTCCATCAATGTATTTCTTTGGTGAGAAATGGTTTAAAATGTTACCCAATCCTATTGAAGGGCCAACACCAAATGTCATGATGCCTAAAACACAACCCACGTGGGAATACACAAACCCCTCATCTTTGGCCACAAGTGGCATATATTCACAAGCCGATCTAGACAAATTAAGAGATCATATTATGTTTCATGCAGAGAAACCTATGGTCTTAAATACCTTAGCTAGGGGAGTGATGGGACAACCCACAAATAATCAAGGCATCTCAATATTTAACCTGCTAGATGAAGATACAATCGATAGGATCGCCCAATCTGCATGGGGAAAATTCTGGACTATTTTTACAAACTTTGGTACAGCTAGTGCAGGATTAATAGGAATAATAATAATCTTCAGAGGAATTAAACTAATTGCCGATACGTTAATTCACGGTTATACTCTACATAAAATATTCGGCTGGTCACTATATCTCTTAGGAGCCTTTTGGGACTCTGTTACTAATTTATTATTACATCTAGGAAAGCGACCACCTGCTGACGGACCCAATAACATAGACTCACAGGCGCCTATAGCATCGGCACCTCACGCACACATAGAAGCGCAGAACACTCCATTGAACAGCACTCGATATCTTGACTCAAATACAGGTAAAGAAGAAGCCATCCCACTCACTACAGACGCTACTCTATATCCTCATTCACAACTCAAGGAAGCTCGTAGTACAATTAACTACTCTATTCAACTTTAAACCTTCTTCAGCATGTCGCATGAATCCTATACAACTCTTTTAAATAAATTTCTTCAACAAAAAGGAGAACCTCCTCTAGAATACAAGTTATCAATTGCTTTAGATTCCAACAATGAATATCATATTCGAGTCCAATTACAGTATCAAATGTATGTAGTTATTAGTACTGGGAAAGATGAAGATTTAGTCAAACAAAATGCAGCACGAAGTCTATTAATGGCGGTGACAGATGGTACAGAATATAAATTAGAACAATTTCGACCATCTTTCAGTAGCGAAATATGTGAAAAATTGCAAAGACTATGTGCACGACGCAATCTTCCACATCCTCAATTTACTACATTACATATTAGAACATCAACTGAAAACTCTACTTGGATAGCAATTTGTACTGTCCAAAATATTAAACAAACAGGAATGGCTGACACACTTAAAGAAGCGAAAAACTTCGCTGCTATAAAAGTAATTCATTTAATATCAAACAGAGGTCTCCTTAATTCAACTTACGAAGAAATTCTAGCAAACTCACTTCAAAACTTTCATATTTCTGTGCATGACTCTTCTATGAATCTTTCAAATATTCCTGCAAACAACTCTATGAATTCTCTACAAAACAACCCCACTCTTACTCCTGAAACACCTACTACATATACTTCTATAGACACTGTAGACCGTTCTACAGATACTAATTGCACAAAAAGAAGAAAGCTAGGCAGAATTCCAAAATCCTGTTCTCCAACTAAACATTTTTATGTATCACATGATAAACCAGGCCCATCTGGAAAAAGTTATAAAAAATGTTGTAAATGTGGATTCAGACCTCAAAATCAATATCATAAACGTTAATTAAAATTCCGTACTTCAGGAACACAACTTCAATGGAGCACTATTACGAAGAACCTACCCACATCCCAAGAAATCCAAGGAAATTAACCAGATGTAACTCCATGGGCATTCTAAATCACGTAGAAATTCTCAAGAATTTCACTATCAAATATGGATTACCATTGCCACAAATAATAACCTATCCAGATCAACATTCACGATCGCATTCGTTCTTTCTCGCGCAAGCCTCTACTTTAGAACACCTTGTAATTCAAAGCGGAAAAACAAAAGAATTAGCCAGAAATAAAGCAGCATTAGGGCTTCTTAAATTGCTGATACAATGTTACGATCTTTGTGATAAAGATGACACAGAAACATATCAAAAAAAAATTAAGACAAAAGATCAAGAAGTTCAAACTGATCCCAGACCCAAATTGGTTCCATGGGAAAATTCTTGTAAATACTGCAATACACAAGTACATTCCACAAAAGAATGTCTTAGAAATATCACCAGAAAAATTGATAAGACAACACAAATCCCGCCCCCTACTCCGTTACGAAATCCTCAAATTCTCAATCGACTTCTTCGCCCTTTCTCTAAACGAACTCCTAGATCTAAAAGCACTCAATTATAAAAACCTTCTTTCACACTAACTTTTGTTTTCTTTTTACAGGCTTCCGAGAAGCAAAATGAATTCAAAACTCCAACTTTCACCTGGTATCTTCTTGATATTATTCCTAGTATCCCCATCTGATGCAACAACCTCGTACATCGACTCTCTTTTTTCGCACTCATTAGGTGTTTACCTCGAGCCTATTATTGATATCCAAATCCTTTCCGAAGAATATCATTTTTTGTCTTATTTAGACATATTCGAATTATATAATTTCAAACACCAGATAATCGAGAACTACATCAAACTCATTATAGGATGTACACAAAAATCTGACGTTTGCAATGCGAGTAGTCATAAAATTGATATCCAATCAATAACTTATTTTCTTCAGGAAATTTCGTCAATTTCTAATCAAACGTATAATATTAATAGTTCATCGTCGAAAAATGATCCATTTTTAGAAAAAGTTCGGAACTCATTTAAAAAATTAGAAGACAACCAAGAAATTTCTCTTTATTCACCCGAAGATAATTTATTTCTAATCCCTAATTTGATCTCTTCAAAAATGAAAAATTTTTCTAAAATCATCTCAAGAATCGAAGACTTTAACGAACAAGTCGGTTTTAACGCCAAGTTCAATAGCCCTGCTTTCGAAAATCTAACAAAAGATCTAGAAGAGACTATCGACTCCTATACCTCTCTTTTACAACACCTTTTAGAAGCCCTCACGCATACAGTTACAAATTTATGGCACCCTCTACTCTTTCCCGACTCTTTCCTTAATTTTAAACTGAACCTCTCTACTTCCTTTTTCTTTAACATTCTTCCATTTTCAAAAATTAAACATTTCACAGTTAAAAACTATTTAATTTTTATGTTAACTATTCCTATACCTTCTTCAGATTATTTCCATCTATTCAAGCCACATGCATTTCCTATATTTTTTGACGCTAATGACAAACACACTCTGTCAATTTATCATAAACCTCAAATTTCTTATCTGGCCCTTTCATCAGATAATAAAAACTATTTCTTAGCAGACGACCAGTTTATTAAATCATGTTATCAAACTGATATTGGAAATTTTTGCCATGTCAATTATCCAATATTCAACACTGAAGAAAATCCTATCTGTGAAACAACCATTATCACTCAGGCCAAACCTTATAAATGTCAATTCGTTGTAAATATCAACAAATATTATTTCTGGAGTCCATTACAAGCTCATTATGGCTGGCTCTATTCAACCTTTTTCCCCAAGCGATTTCAATTATACTGTCCTGAAGAACCAAATGTTTTTATTGATATTAAAAACACGGGAATAATACAAATAGATCCAGATTGTAAACTAAACCCTGTAATAACATCTTACCATTCTAATCAAAATTTGAAAATATTGGATATGTCAATTCCAATACAAAAATCAACCCTTTCACTTTCTTCCATCAGCACCTTGCTATATAATTATTCTATCCAACAACCTCATTTACTGAAAAGAATACTTTGTCATTTTGAAAATAGGGAAGACATGCCACTATCCCTCCTTGAAGACGAAATATTTATCCTAGAAAAACTTTCTAAAACTCCACAATTTTTCCAAAATGATGAAACGTTAAATATTCCAATTTTATTAATTCTAACAATGACAATGTTACTTACAATAATTCTACTTGGATTACTGATTTTCAAAATTGGAAAAATTAATAAAAACTTCAAAAATCAAAAACCAATTATGACTGAAATAAAACACACAACTCCATTAAGTTTAATGGACAAGCCTTTACTTGACGAAATCAAATTTCAGTTCTAAAAGAAAATTTGGATTCACAACTGCATGATAATATACGAAATTAATATTAAAACAAATTAGATATAACAACAACAAAAAAAAACTAGAAAAATCTATAAAAATATTTAAAAAAAATATATATATAAATGAAAAACACAAAAAAAAATGCATGAAAATAAAATCTTTATTAAAATAGTCCATTGTAAGTTTTTTGTTTTCTTTGTTTTATAATAATTTATATTAATAACAAAATTACTATTGCATATAATTTAATCGGAACTATATATAATATCACACTTTTAACACTTTTTAGTAATTATATTTACACTATTAACAAAATTTACTACTAAGTATAATTTAAAATTTACAATAACTTAAATTCTATCAGTCTTCGGAATCACTCAATTCATGATACTGAAATAAAAAGAAAAATCGGATATTAGACGAATATAATAATAAACAAACAAACAAAATTAACCCTTAATTATCATATTATCTCACCTCCACAATCTCATTGTTTCTTATCCTGTATCTCCCCTCTTTGAAAAGGAAAACACTATCCAAATCCATACTTTTAAATTTCGCCTGCAAAATTCTTTTATTCTCTTCAATGCCTGGCCTATTTATTATTAGCCACTCCCAAGGCATTAAGATCGTCACCCCCTTCAAGGAAACTTCTCGATCTTCTCGAGATAGTTTGCACGTTGCGTTTTCACCAGTCCATTTTTGTTCAGAATTACCAATCTAAAATTGCAATCAAAATATAATCAAAATTTTCGTCCCTCATCTATGGACTTATGTAAATGAACACTAATGAATACTTTTATTTCAAACTTACCCTAGTAACCTCTAAATTTTTGTACTCCCATCGCATTCCACCTGACGTAACCGCTATTTCATTTTCCTTATTTTTTTTAATCTTCTTTACAAGAGGCGCTGAATAATCACTCACTGTCATTCTTCTAACACTTTTCCATTCAAGCGGAATTTTAACAATTGATTCTCCTAAGCGCATAGACAAATCGTTTTTAACTTTTCTCTGACCATTATTTAGCCAGCGAATTAATCTTGTATCTTGAAGCTGTAATTAATAAAGGTTAAGAATAAATTCTCCATTTGTTAAGTAATAATATTAGAGTATTTGAAAATTTCTTACTTCCTCTAGTTTTCCTTCCTTCAAGTGATAAAATTTCTTATCAAGATGTAAAGCACCATCTTTTCCATGTCTTTTAAATTGACTCCTAATTTTGTCCATTAATTTTATTTTTTTCTTCGAGTCCAATTTTTTCCACTCTTCTGGACATTCAATTTCTTCACCTTGAAGAAAAACTATAATTTTTTCTCTCTCGACCTCATGAAACAAATTATTTATTCTGTCCTTTTCATTATTTGGAATGTTAATTATAATGAAATTACACACAGGTACACTTTCTACTACTTCCTCACTAACTACGATTTCACCACACTCACGATGCACTACCCTATTAATTGTTTCATGTACTGTTAACCTATCATTGTCAATAAATTCTATATCCTCATTTAAACTATTCTGTATAGTTTCTACATTCTCACTAACTTGTACACCTTGTCCATTTTCGCTTATTTGCATAGCCTCTATATTGTCACTATTATTATTATCATCTGTCCCCGAAAATAACTCATTTAAAAGATTCTCAAATTCTTCATTTGCAGTATCTTCCACAATTTCATTTAAATCACATTCTCTTTCTGTATTTCTAACTTTCCAATTTTCTTGAAATTGTCCAACTTCTTGAATTTTCTCAAACTCTTCAAAACCCCCAATAAACAAAACATCCACCTGATCCTGACTCATGGTTCGTTTTTTTTTTTTCTTCCACGATCACGAAAATTCTCAACTAAACTAAACTTTGAATCTTCCATGAGAAAGTTAAAAGTCTCTACACAAAATTTTACGACTTTTCCTACTGCTTTTTAACTAATCATTTAACTGCATTTTCTTTAAATTAACTATTCATACCCGTCATCATCATAAAAATCTATAGGCCCTTCCTCCAAACCTGCCTAATAATCTTAGTCACCTAGATACGATTTTATTACCCTCCGCATAGAGAATCCATCCTAGACCCACAACACGTATTCGGATTTTTATAGTCCTCAATACATTTCTTTTTCCTTCTACCTTTTTATTCAAATTTCTATCACTCGTAGAAGCAAACTATGTTCTTATCTCTCTCTCTATACTATTAGAAGGATCGTTCTTGCAAAATATTTACTTTTGTTAATGTAAAAACTATTTTTCTAATGGGAAGCTACATAATTCTTTTCCATAAAAGTTACTTATACTATGCTATGTAAATCCAATTTTACTGTTTCATAACAATCTTATAGATACATACCTCTTGTATAACATTTAAGATTGGATCTTTTTCTTTTAACTTTGTAGAATAATGATCCCGACTGCAAAAGAACCAGCATGTACCGACTCAAGATATGTAGACGGCGTTCTTCCAAGAAATCACCCTATTTTTTACGGTCATTTAATGCATAGTTTTTGTTTTGAAATGGAACCATCCATGTTATTTATTTATTATAATACTAAAACAAAGAAACGTTTCTGCCCTTTTTGCTTTGAAAAATTACCACTAGATAAACAAAGGGAATTCGATTGCTATTTAGAATGGCATTCAATTGCTAAATTTAATATATACACTAAAAGTCACAATTGCACAGTAGATGTCATAAAACCACGGTGTAAGTCAGAAGAATGCTATTTATGCATAGAAGAATTCCTTTGCAGTCGAAGCGCAATTTTAAAAAATGAAGAAGTAATAGTCACTAACCATTCTTAAATTTCTCTTAACTCCTTCTCGTTTAACATATCTTTCTCCTTTTTCTACATCTCTATATAAATATAATACACTCTTATAAATAAATTTTATAATTCCCTTCAGGAAAATGACTCCACCTATCGCAGACCAGGTTTTCCTTGAAGCAGAAAGTGCAGAAAACATTACACCAACACTCGATATCGATTTTAACGAATACGCGGAATTAATGCGTTTCTTTTGCTGCTCTATGTTGATAGACATACCACTGTCCTATCAACATAGGAGAAGTGGCACCTTCATTTGTAGAACATGTTACGAAACAAAAATTGTGGATGCAGAAAGGGTTAACTGCCAAGAATTGGTCAACGCTCACGTAGCATCTGAATCCCCACACCTTTTATACTGTTGTGTTTGCACGAAACAATTATTTGTGGTTCGTAATCGGGCACAAGACTGCGAAACATGTGTTCGAAAATTAATTAGACGATATAATCAAAGAAATGCTAGAATTGTGCCCGATGCGGATCCGGAAGAGGATTCGGATGCTGACACTGAAATTCTTGAAAATAATGATTAAATATACATAGATGTTCTCATATTTTTTATTTTTACCATTATTGTTACCAATTAATGTGCAATTGTATTAAAAAGTACACTCCGCGAAATTTCATTACGTATCTACCATGATTATAATCACAGTAAAAAATAGCTTTTCACCTTGTTTTCTTTCTTCAAGTACATTTCAGTACAGTTGCACGATTTGTCATATTTTTATAAATTTACAGGTTATGTATCTCTTCATCTCTTAATTTCTGTAGCAAAAATATTTTTACGCGTTTTGATCCCTTGTAATGATAAACAGTAATAAATTAGATATTTTAAATTAGCAAAATGTGTCCGATATGCCAATTAGTAATAACAAAAGATTCAAAAATTCGAATTTGGCGCCAAAATTTTGTTAGTGATGGCCCAAAAGTAAGACTATCATCGAAAGTAAAATTTCTTAAATACAATTGTGAATAAAACTCAATTTTATTGTGACAACGCTATATATGTAATTAAATCTTACTTTAAAATCTACTACGTCATATAAAAAAAATTATAATAAATTTTCTGCTAAAATCAACACCATATATTATATAATGTCATATAGTTTAACTGAACTCCCAATGCCATGTTATCTAAAAATCCAAATATTGCTGTTTCTCTTTTACAGATAACATGGCAATGGAAAGAAACCTCTCGAAATCCTCAGCAGTACAAACCCTTAACGAAATAAGTATCGAATACGATTTTTCGAAACCTATTTTTATTGTAAAGACACTAGGTCATCACGCCGAATTGCCACCATTTGAGGCTAAATGCATAATGCATAAAAATAATGTAAAATATTTATATGAAGGTGAGCCTGCATCTACAAAAAAGGCTGCGAGACAAAATGCTGCTCGCCATATGTTAAAAGCCTTAGCAGAAAAATTTATGTTTTCCGAAGAAAATTATACTAATTTAAAAATCAATGTTCACGAGAATGTGAATGTGCACATTATTTCAGATGCACAAGTTATTACAAATAAAATCAAACTTTATAAATGGTTAAACGCATGCGAAAGATGCTATGAGAGAGGACATGTAGCTCCACATTGTTTTCGTCCACGCAGAAACTATAAGTACAATATGTAATCAATGATCTCAAAACGTATTTGATATATATATATTTTTTGTATACTTTTATATGTTCTTTTTACGAATATAAACTGACATATAAGAAATAATTGCGTCTATTTCTTTAATCTAGTATTTATGATGACCCTTCTACCATACGTTCGAACGCGGACGTTCGCTCCATGTGGGACTCTGAAGCCCCACCTGAATGCTTCACCCCGCGTTCGACTTAGGGGGGAGGTGTCACGTCCCGTGACGTATATATATATATATATATATATATATATATTAATATATTTATTTATATATTTATCTATTTGCATGCTTACACTAATAAATACTCAATAAATATAGAGCGAATATTGAACGCTGTAGAGTGTAGCTATATATGTATATCAGCACGTTGTACGCTGTAGAATATAACTATATATATTGAGCACGAGGGTAAAGGTATAGAGTATAGAATATAGTAAGAACATTGTAATCCGGGCGTACACTGTCTAGCTAGCCATAGCTAGACATAGACTATAGAGCATGAAAGCACGTGGAGGCTGGAGGACATAGCTATAGATATACTGAAAACATTGTAAGCCGTATAGTATATCTATATATACTCGTGACGTCCGCGTATACACCGACGTCCAAGCATGCAGGGACGTCGCCTTAGGCCATATAAAAACTCGTTGGACCAGCATGGGTCAGTCTTTAGTCTTAAGTCTTCAGTCATTAGCAACGTGATAAGTTAGAAGTTATAGTTCACCTCTTCTCTATTTTTCTACGGTTTTCTCCGATTCGACTGTCCAGTGTCTAGTGTGTCAAACCGGTATCTCTCGCGTGTTAGTGTGTGTACCCTTGTGACAGTGTTGTGCACTGGAAAACCCGCATCTGGGAATTCCCATCTTTGGAATACTTCGAACCAATTTCAACCTAAATTGGACCCACTATTATCAATCATTGGAACACTTTGAATACCATTCAAGGAACTACCAAAATCTTGGATATCCAATTCATAATAAGTGCACAACCCCTTCTTCCACACCATTACACAGACCATCTAGATAACATTTGATTCTTCAATCGAATCAATAACCGGTAAGTCCTCATATCAATAATTCTAATTTCATTTATTTAACTCCTTTGGGCCATAATATATGAGTATCCTTTATTTTAAAGGTCCTGCCCAAGGATTAGAAACAAGTCTACAAGTCTTCCTTGAGCTTCTTGTGCTAAACTCTTTTATTCAATAAATTTTAATTGTAATTATTCATAATAAATTGTTGAACTTATCTATAATTTATTTATTGGCTTCTCTTTCCTCTTCCCTGTGCGAGATCTTCGATCTCAACTAAAACGAGGAACCTAATTAAAAAGGAAAGTATTTTACGTTTTCCATGACGTAACAAATGGTATCATTTTATTTGAATAAAAATCGAAGTTCTTGGGGTGACAGGAAATCAGATTGAAAAAAAACAACCATTAAAATAATTTCAACCACTATTTACCATATAATCTTATGAAAATTTCTTTATTTGTGAGTAATAATATAAAAAAATGTAGTTTTTTCATTAAACACTCCTCTGATTATTTTCATTTTCATCTTAAAATGTTCGTGGGATACCATATTACCATAAACAATCCAAAATCCTAATTACTTTGAACTTACATTGAAACATGGTTGAGCTCCACCGTGATTACATACGCTATTCATAAAATCTCTTGGAATCCCTGGAAATCTTTGCAAACTTTGAAAAACCGTGAATTCTTCTGAAAATTTTATAAATCATTCAAAAAATTTTAAAATCATGTAAAAATTCTTTGAAATTTTTTTTGTATTCTATGGACACGTACATTATCTCTTGAAATCCTTTAGAAATGATTGAGCTCCCTGGAAATTTCGTAAAATCCTTTAAAACCTGTGAAAATCCCTGAAAGCGATTGAAATCTTCAAAATCTCATATCAATCACTTGTAATTCTTTCAAATCCTTACAATATATACAAATCTCTTCAACGCCATTAAAATTCCTTAAAACCTTTGAAAATATTTTGTATTATTCGGAAATCCTTCGAAATACCGTTAAATTTTTTGAAATTTCACGAAATCCTCTTAACTCAGGGAATATAATTGGGCATTTTTGAAATTTCCTACAATCCTTTGAAAACCCGTGAAATCATCGAAACCCTTTAAATCTCTTACAGTCCGATAAAATTCCTCAAAATCCTTTGAAATCCTTGAAAATCTTTTGAAATCGCTTCAACTCCCTTAAGATCTTCAATATCTCATTAAAATCCCCTGATATTCTTGAAAATTCATAACAATAATTAGGGCATTACATTAAATCCTTTGAAATCCTTTGCTTGACTTATTTTTAAATCTCTTAAAAATACCTTAAAGTCCTTTGAAAGCTGTGAGTATTCTTGAAATTTTCTAAATTTCATGAAAATCCCTTCTAATCGTTTAAAATTCGTGAAAATCTCTAAAAATTGGTTGAAATCCTTATAATTCCGTGAATAATTTTGAAATTTTACGATATCCTTTGAAATCCCTTCAAAATATATTGAAATCATTAAGGACCGTGGGAATATTTCTAAAGCTCTTGAAATCGCTTACAATGTATTAATATCTATTAGAAGGTTCGAAATCCCATTAAAATCCCCTGATAAACTTCCGAATTCATGAAAATACTTCGGTATCACGTGAAATCCTCTTAAATCCTGTGCCTCATTTTCGTATCTCTTAAGGATGTACTAAATTTATTTCATATTAAAAAATTAGCATTGTTAAAAATGATTCATAAAATCTAGGAAAATATTTCCATTGTTAATTCTTACTAATTTTGAAAGTGAACTGAAGGTGAAATTTATGAAAAAAATTTGTGATAACATTTTTTTATTCAACAATACTTTTCTAGAGGACCAGGAAGTGTTTTGTACGCCGAAAGGTGAGACAAAAAAAGGGGGGGGGGGAATGATTGAAAAACGATAGAACGGTAGCGATTGAGGACAATCAGTTTAGGTTCAATCGAGGGGTATGTTAATAGGAAGAGGGATAAGGCAGAGAGAGAGAGAGAGAGAGAGAAAGTAGTGAAGATAAGATAGAATTAGGATCCACCTTAGAAAATCCGAAAATTTACAGAACACCACCTGAAAAAAATATAAGAACGGAACGGGGAAGAAAGATAAGTGGAAAGAAGAAGTCAAAGTTAAATATAGAGGGTCAATAGAAGTTAAAAATTTAACTTTAGTAGAAATGCGAAAAATGATGATAGAGGTAATAGAGATGAAGGAAAAAGGCAGGAGGAAAGAGAAGAGGAGATAAAACAAGAAATTAGGAAAGAAATAGCCGATCTTAGAAAAGAGATGAGAAAATGGGAAGAAGTTAGGGAAATTTGGAAAAAAAGGATAAAGGCTTTAAAACAAAGACTAGAAAATTAGGAAGAGCCAAATAAAAAGGTAGCACAGTTAGGCAGTAGGATTGAGAAGATAAAAAGCTCAAACTGGGAGTTTGGAAGTGGGGAGAGTGGGAATAAGGAGCAGGAAAGGTTGAGAAAAATAGAAGGAAGAATGGAAAGGAAAGAGAGAGAGAAATAGAGAGGAAAGAAAAAGAAACATAGTGATAAAAGGTCTTAAGATTGGAGAAGAATGAACTGAAGGAAGGAGTGGAAGAAGTGCTGAAAAGGATAGATTCTAAGGTAGAGATACAGCAAGTGCGAAGTGCAAAGTATAGGAAAGGAAGCGAGAAGAGGAGAGAAAATGGTACTGGTGAAACTAAAGAAATGAGAAAACAAGAAGGAAGTGATGACAAAAAAGAGGACGTTATATAAAATCTCGGACAGAATAGAGAATCATTTGATATGGGTAAAAAGGAATGTGCAATATAAGTTAAGGAAAATAGCGAAAGGGGGAAGAAATAAGGGATAAAGAACGTTGGCTTAGTATGGAAAAATACAAATAGAAGTTATATGTTGGGATTAGGACAAAGAAAGGGTAAAGTTAGTAAACAATGAGGTGTCAAGAATATAGGAGATTTAGGAACGGGAGATAGAAAATTAATAAAGCGTAGGAAAAAATAGAGACAAGAAACGAAAGAAGGGAGGAATGGAGGATATGTTACTGCAATATAGCAGGATCTGAAAGAAAGGGTGGGAGTATTTTGAGAAATTTAGCACAATGGAATGTAGTAGTAATCATGGAGATGTGGCTAGATGAAAAGGGATAGAAAAGAGTAAGGGGAAGGTTCCCAAGAGCTTACAAATGGCGGGTTCAAAATGCAAAGAGAAAGAAAAAAAGGCAGAGAAATGGGAGGAATGATGATGGGAGTAAGGAACGAATGTATAACATGTAAAGGTAAGAATGAGATGGAAAAACAAAAAGGATTGATAGTAGAAGAGGTAAAGATGGGAGAAGAGAGGTGAAAGATAGTGGGGGTGTATGTATGTGAACGGTGATATGGAGAAGAAATAAGAGGAGATAAGAGAAATGACGACGAAAATAAAGAAGAGATTAGGCTCATAACAGAAGGAGATTTTAATGCTAGAACAGAAGATAGAGGAGGAAGCGAATAAGGAAGAGAGCGAGAAAGAAAATCCAAAGACAAGACACTGAATATGGAAGAAATTAAATTTTTAAAGAGTTTGGAGGAAATGTGATGGTTTATTTTAAACGAAAATATAGGGGGGGGGGGGGTACGAGGGGAGAATAAACACGCTCAAGAGGAGAGGAGGGAACGGTAATTGATAATGTGATAGTGGACGATGAGATGAGAGAGAAGGTCGAAAAACTAGAGGGAGGGAATTATATAGATTCGGATCACTTTCCTATAATAGTAGCATAAGAAGGAGAAAAGAGTACGAAAAATATGGCTAAAAAGGAAGGAAAGGTATAAAGAGCAGCAAGAGGGAATTGCTCAATGGAAGTTAAGAACAGTTTAAGGAAAAAGTAAGAAATATCAAAATGGCAGAGGGAAATGTAAACGAGAAGATGGAAATAATGATGGGAGAAATGAAAATAGAATGAGAGTGCACAAGGAAAAAAGAAGTTATTGAAAGAGGGGATATAACTGGATGGGATGAGGATGTAAAGATAAGAAGAAGAAAGTGAGAAAGGAGTTAAGAAAATGGAGAAACGGGAAAAGTAGTAGGGAAGAATATAAGAGAAAAAAGAAGGAGCATACTGAGTTGTGTGATAAAAAAAGAGAAGACGAAAATAAAAGGTTTTAAGAAGAGGCTGAGAAGGCTAGGGCGGATTAGGAGGTTTAGAAGGTAGCAGTTAGATACAGAAAAAAAATAAACAAGGATATTGATATGGTAGAATGGAAAAAAAATTTTGCGTATTTGCTAGGAGAGATAGAGAGGATGGTTAGGAAAGGAGAAAAATATGGTAGGGAAACAGATGAGGAAGAGGACATGACAAGGAAAGAAATAGGCAAGGTGTCAGGAATAATGAGAGATGGAAAGGCACTTGCTATGAATGAGATTCCAAATGAAGTCTGGATATGAGGGGACAGAACTAAAGTAATAAGTATGTATTATGTGCAATAGAGAATGGAGAGAAAAGGGGTGACCAGAGTTGTGAAAAGGAGGAGAAGTGGTATCTATAGTAAAAAAGGAAACGAGGGGGGGGGGGTTAATGATTATAGGGGAGTGATGCTAGTGCCAACATTGTATAAAGTATATGTAGCTGTTTTATCGGAGAGTTAAAGAAAGCATTTAAGGGGAAAAAGATAGAGCCACCGAATGAAAAAGGGGATATGCGAGGGTTTAATAAAGAAAGTATTGGACATTTTTAGATAGACAAAAAGCAGGGTGAAAGTAGGAGAGCAAGTAAGAGATAGTTTCTGGTTGGCGAGGAGAGCAAGGCAAGGATTTCCTCTGATCCCAATCTTATTTAATATATTAATCTCAGACTTAGAAGATGAAATTAAGAAAAAAGTATGGGAGGAGTTAGTACGGGGGAAGAAAAGATATATAGACTAGAATACGCGAACGATATAATGTTGATGGCAGAGGTTGAAGAAGGGATCACGTGCTTAATTACAGGATGGGACAAATACTTAGATGGGAAAAAGTTGAATTTAAATGTAGGAAGGACGAAAATAATTATGTTTAGAAAAGGAGATGGCAAGAGAGAGATTGAACGGGGAGATGGAAGGGAGTAAAGTCAGAAGAAGTAAAGGAGTTTAAATGAAACAGATATAGGGTAGAGGAAAAAGGAGGTTCAAGGAAGATTGGAGAAGGAGAACATGGTTATTTGATATGCTGTTATGACCGGTATTAGCCTATGGAGCAGAGATATGGGGAAGGAAGGAAAGGAAAGAGATTGAGGGTTTACAAGAAAGATGTGTAAGGTGGACGCTAGGGGTATACTGGAGGATGCCTGAATATTTGGTGAGAG
The DNA here is from genome assembly GCA_932195095.1 of Andricus curvator. Taxonomy (NCBI): domain Eukaryota; kingdom Metazoa; phylum Arthropoda; class Insecta; order Hymenoptera; family Cynipidae; genus Andricus; species Andricus curvator. The sequence goes on from CAKNYM010052578.1 coordinate 45,370, forward strand.
AAGAAGCGTAAAGGGATAAATTAAGTACTAGAGCGGAAAAGAGGGCATGGAAGTTGGTGACGAAGCTAAGGAAGAGAGAGGGAGGGGAGTTAGCGAGAAAGTATTTGAAGGAGCTAGAAGAAAGGAGAGGGAAGGAGATAAAATTAACGATATAGGAAGAAGAAGGGAGGGAGTTCTTCAGTGATAGAGTTATTGGAGAGAGGGCTTGAATAAGCTATGAAGAATGGGAGAATAGGGTCAGGCAAAGAAAATTAATGGAAAGATAGAGAATTTTAGAAGAATCAAAATATAATAAATAGTATAAGATGATAAAAAGGTAAGGAGTTCCAAGGCATTTAAGAAAGGGATGGGGAGAGAGAAGATGGGCTAGAATAGCAAGATTCAGATTGGGAAACGAGGTAAGGGAAGAGGTGTATTGGGAAAAGAAAGAGAACAGAAAGTGCAATATCTGTGAATGAGGAGAGGAAACATGGGCGCTTGTATGGGAAGGACGTGAAAGAGGAATGGAAGGTGAAGAAAGCTGACAAGAGAATGTGGTAACAATTTTAGGGGAGGATGAATTGGGTGAGGAAATGATGAAGGAGTTGGAGGGGGCTAGGTGAGAGGGTGAGAAAGAATAAAAAATCGATGTGAGAAATAGCAAAATTGAGGTCGGATGGAAGTGAAAGAAAAGGGAAACGGAAATCGCTTAGATTCAAAGCGTAAAGATTTGTAAGTAATGGTTATGTAATGTTATAATAAGTAGATAAAGCTGCGGATATGCTCTCGCTGGCTCTCGCTTTCGATTACAATCATTCACCAGTACTTCCGAAATTGCGCTATCGTAAAAATAGAAGTAAGGATCTAGATATAAGAATTTATGTAAATAGTTGTAAATAATTGTAAATATTAAGAATGAGATAATATAAAATATGTAGATGGAAATATTGTTGGAAAGGAAGATCACATAAACCCTCAGGGGACACATTATGAGTGAAGAAGACGAAGCATTTCTTATTTAATCCTTACAACAGGCGGGTCTAAAATTTCAAAAATCATCCTCACGTACTTAATGGACGTTCTCTGGCAGGAATCATAGTCTTTCCCCATTCCCTTGCGATTCTCCTTTTTTAATTGCCCTTTTCCCATTATTTAAAAAAAACTCCCCTTTCTATTTAAATATACGATATTTGAAAATACAATATTTGAATTACGCTAAAAATATTCTACTCAAAACTAAAATATGCTGCAGCGTGTGGTAAAAGTTAAATTTTGTTTTAATTTACAGAATCAATTATTATAATTAATATAACTTTCAAAAATCAAAATCAAAAATATTATGAAGTAATTTTTATAATTATAATTAAATTTTTTTAATACAGGTGTAATATAGCTACAATAATTTAATACATATGTATAATATTGAAGTACGTGAATAAATGATTTATTATTCAATAAAGTATACAATAAAAATTAAACAATATACTCTAACACAAATATGACTATATAATAGTTCAGAGTATTAATTATAGAAAGAAACATATAAATTTTTTTTATAAAGATAGTTTCTTTATTACGTGCAAAAATAAATTTTGAATTTTTTTTTTCACTAATCTCGAAACTATTTTATATTTTCTCGTGAAAAAATTACCCTACTTTGCTTTTTTTGAGCTCCGTTTGCGCTGTGATCCCTGGGTTTGAAAATTAATCTTTGGTCACAAACATTACATTTTTTTCGTTAAAAATTCATCTCTATTGGTTGAGAATTAATTTTTTGGTTAAAGATTCATCTCTTTGGCTGAAAATTCATCTCTTCGGTTGAAGATTCATCTGTTTTTGGTTGAAAGTTTATTTTTCAAGTGACTTTAACTATTCCATTTTTGGTTGAAAATTGATATTTTTTGTGGCAAATTCAATTGGTTAACTGTTATCTAGAAAATTCGCCTTTTTCGATTGAAAATTTAACTTTTTCGTCGATAACTCATATTTTCGTTTTAAAAAGTCAACTGTTTAGTAAAAAATTCGCCTTTTTGACTTGAAATTGAACAGTTCTGTAGAAAATTCAAGTGTTTGGTTATTAATCAACTTTTTTGTTGAAAATCCATATTTCTGGTTTAAAAATTTAACTTTTTTGTGGAAAATTCGTCTTTTTGGCTTGAGAATTCAACAGATTTACAAATCTGTTGAATTTTCATTATTTATATAGAAATTTCAACTGTTTTGTTAAAAATTAACTTTTTTGTTGAAAATTCATATTTTGGGGTTAAAAATTTAACTATTTTGTAGAAAATTCATCTTTTTGGTTTGAATTCAAATGTTTTGGATTCAGAAGAAAAATATTTTTTGCTGAAGTTTCAATTATTATATTTTTCGTTGAGAATTCATCTTTTTTGGTTGAAAATTCATTTTTTTTTTTGAAGATTCATCTCTTTGGTTAAAAATCCGTTTTTTGGTTGGAATTAATTTGTTTAACTGAATATTTAACTATTTTATTTTTGGACGAAAATTGATATTTCATAATTGAAAATTCAATTATTAGGTTGAAAATTCGTATTCTTCGGTTGAAAGATCAACTGTTTAGTGGAAAACTCGTCATTTTGGTTTGAAAATTCATCTCTTTTTGTAGAAATTACCTAATTTTTAGTTAAAAATAAACTTTATTGTTGAGAATTTATATTTTTGGCTTAAAAAGTCAACAATCTTATAGAAATTTCAAATATTTTATTGAAAATTAACTTTTTTTCTAAAAGTTCATATTTTTGGTTTGAAAATTCAAATGGCTTATAGAAAATTTGTTTTCTTTTTGCTTGAAAATTCAACAATTTCGTTGATTTTTTTTTTACTGAAAAATGTTTCTCATTTAAAAATTCAACGTTTGTGTTAAAAATGGTCTTTTCAGTTCAGATATTCATTTTGGTAAGATTAAAAATTTAACTATTTGGTTGAAGATTCAACTGTTTTGTAGAAAATTCATCTTTTTGACTTGAAAATTAATATTTTGGTAGAAATTTCATCTATTTTGTTACAAATTAAATTTTGTTTGAAAATTTATATTTCGGGGCTTAAAAATTCAACTGTTTTGTAGAAAAGTCGTCTTTTTGGATTGCAAATCGGACAGTTTGGTTGATTTTTTTTTGTCTTGGCTGGAAAATATTTATTGGCAAAAGACTCAAGTCTTTGGTTGAAAATTCGTCTTTTTAGTTTGAACGTTCATCTTTGTAAAAAAAATTAAAAATGTTGTTAAAAATTCGTCTCTTGCTTGAAAGTTCAAATATTTGGTTGCAAATGAAACCTATTGGTTGAAAATTTAACAAATTTGTCGAAAATGCACTTCGAATTAAAATCTTAGGAACTTACAGTGTTTCATATTCAATTAAATGTACCTATACCTGGTCAGGGTCAGGGTCACATTGGGCTACCTTCTGTAAATCAGAGTTAGTTTAAAAATTAGAATTAATTAAATGTAAAATTACTACCTGTCTTAATTAGTGAATATTTAACTAATTTTCAGTTCAGTGACTAATCTAAAGTTAATCAGTTCAATTTAACTTCTCATATGCAAATAATATAAGAAATGAGAAAAGTCTAAAGAAAACTTAAATTCATTTGAACAAAATATCTAAAAATGTATGTTTACGGACGCATTAAATTAATAAATAAACATACAATCATCCAGTTAGTATTAATTATTGTAGGTATTTTTTCAATCTGTTTAGAGTTTATACTTATTTAGATTTGAATTTGCCGCGCTAATCTCGAATGTATTCCAGTCTTCCGTTCGATTACTTGGCAACGAACGGATGGAAGGAAGACAACTTTGTAAAAGTGACGAACAGTGAACAGATAAACCGATAAAGTCATGTGGATAAATAGCTTCACATAATTCTCAATTCACCTCGCTAATCATTTACGCAAAGTTTTTAGACCGGGGTGAGGTGTTCATATAAAAACTACAATTATCTACTGGAATTGTCCAGCTCTCTAAGATTTCCGACAGTGAACTTCGAGAAAGCGTCCACATTTTGAAGATCATTTATTGCTCGTCTTTGCGTAAAATTGTTAAATAGATTGAGAATTGGGATCAATTTTACAAAAAGATCCCACTCTTCTTTTTAGTATGCTATAAAGGTACGTATGGACTTAATGCTGTAACTTTTTGGCATTATAACCTCCCTTTTGTATTCTTTGTTCCACGTGCCAAAAAACTTTCCAATTAAATGGTCGAATTTTCAAACAAAAAAGATTAAAGTTCAATCAAATATTAGAATTTTCAAAAAAAAAAAAAAAATTTTTAGAAGGCAGTTGATTTTTTATCAAAAAAGTTCATTTACAACCCAAAAGGGTAACTTTTCTACCATGAAAGCTGAATTTTCAACAGAAGAGTAAAGTTTTTAAGCTAAAAAGTCTAATATTTTAGAAAACAGTGACTTAAAGAAAAAAAAAATTTTAACAAAAAAATATCATTTTCAATAAAAAAGATCAAGTTTTAACAAGCTAGTTGTATTATCAACCAAAAAGTTGAACTGTGAACAAACAAGAATAACTTTCTACCCAGAAAGACGACTTTTTAACAAAATATATGAATTTTTAACAAGATAGTTGAATTAGCAACAAAAAGTTGAACTTTCAACAAACAAGAATAATTTTATACTCACAAGGATAACTTGTCAACAAAATATATGAATTTTTAACAAGATAGTTGAATTATCAACCAAAAAGTTGAACTTTTAACAAACAAGAATAATTTTCTACCCAGAAAGACGACTTTTTCAAAAGAAAAATGAATTTTTTACCAAATCTTTCAATTTTCAACCAATAAGTTGAATTTTCAACACACAAGATTAATTTTCTATCCAAAAAGACGACTTTTCAACAAAATTCTTAAATTTTCTACCAAATAGTCGAATTTTTATCTCATAAAATATACATGATAAAGTTTCAACTGAAAATGGAATGGTTAAATTTTCAGATAAAAACTCTGATAAAAAATCAACATTGAGCGAAAATACCTATTTTCAACAAAATTGTTAAATTTTTATTCAAAATGCATAAATTTTCGACCAAGAAGATTAATGTTCTATCAAAAAAGATGAATTTTCAACAAAATACACGAATATAACGACAAGTTTCAGAATATTTTTCAAAATATTTATATAAAGTTCATTGTTCAATACGTTACAAGGATAGTTGATGCGACAGATTACAAAGACTTTCAAACTCTCTGTAAAATTAACGATAATTGTTTCCAAATATTTAAATAATAAAATTTGATATTGTTAATTAATTGTTTACTTTTTTATTAAATAAATTATATTTTAATAATATTTTTGTAAATGAAAATTAGAAGGGACCTGGTCAGGGCCAGATCGGGCCTTCCTTATGGATACCCCAGTCAGGCCCTGATCGGATTAGGCGTTTCATTTCGAGTCTGGCCCTAACTGGGATACCCGATTGGGGCCAGATTTTGCCAGATCTGGCCCCGACCAGGGCCACTCTGAAATTTCTGCACGGGTATTGATTACATTTAACATAATATATTCTCTAATATTCCCCTATTTTCGTAAAAAATAACGATTTTCAACGTTCGAATTTGAAGTATCTAAGTATTATTTAGGTATTATTCGCTCTTTTAATATTCAGTAAAATATTTCAAAGCCCTTAAAAAAAACCTTTTTTATCTCTTTCGACAAAGAAAATAAAAAATCCTTCAAAGTTAATGTATTCAAAATGTTGGAAAAACTTTCATTTAAATGCTAAAACTCCTGATTATCATTTTACAAGTAACCTTATAAAGAAGATACATAAATGTTGAAATTCCTTTGTTTATTATTGTTATCCTCTCTCACAATTATTATTACTTGTTCCAAGATTTCAACCGTGTCGGTATTGTGTAAATTTCGGAAGCGTATAAGCAATGTTTTCTGTAATTACTCTTTTGCATTACAAATTTATGTTTTGATTATCTTGATAGATTTCGTCAGCTATGAGCGTTTAAAGGATAATTTTTCACACCACCTCGGGAATCGTGTTATCACGATAGCATGGAAGTCGCCTCCAAGTTTGTCAATCTCAAAGTCATCGCCCCAGGCCTTTTACCGCAATGAGTCTAGTTACGTGAGGCCGAACTCATTACTTTAGTAACTAGGCTCCTTCGTTCGTTATTCTCGAATAAGAGTAACATCACTTTTCATCGACCTTCTTTCAGTTTTCAGTCAATACGACTTAGTTTGATCCACTTTTAATTTCAAATGGTAATAAACAGTTAATTACTGGCCTCTGACGCGTTTAAAAACACTCAGTGTCTTACCAAGAATAATTCACTTCTTCGACGAAGTCATTATTAAAAAATACCATTGACATCATTAAGGAAATTATCCATGACGAAGTGATAATTCTTTAGTAGTTTATGGCATTGCCGTACAGAGTTAATTTTTCTTCAAATTAGAGCTGTTCATTTCTTTTGACTTTTATCATGAGACCAATTATTCAATTTCAAATCAGGGAGTGTCCACATTAGGGTAGTCTAAAAATGCATTGGAAAAATTTTTTTTCTTCAGATTTTCATGCATATCACCCGGAAATTTCTTCGAATCCAAAAAAAAGTCCATTAAAAAAAATCCCATAAGAAAAAAAGACGTTTTTGTAAATTTTATTCAGAATTGTCAATATTAGGTGAATCGAGGTGAAACTCAACATTTCTCTTCACAATTAGCCATAGAATATGAATAAAATATTATTTTTCAAATATCACCCCCATAAGTATGTTTTGTAGGGCTCCAAAAAACCCATATGTGAAAAAATGGGTTTTGCTAGTTTTTGGCACTAATTATAATTTTTTTTGCGGGTTTCTGATGAAAATTGATTCAAATACATGAAATAATATTTTATACAGATTATTAGATGTTTAAATAAATGGTTTAAACAATTTATTATAGTTTTTAGCAATTTACTCTTAGAATAAAAATAGAAAGTGGCGTTTTTTTTTTAAATTGTCCACTTTTTTCAAATTTTCAATTAGAGAAAGGTGAGAGCTAATCAATGTTAACAAAATATAATTGTTCAAACAATTTATTATTATTGTTAATAATATTCTCTTTCAATAATGCTAGAAATTGCGGTTTTTTCCTGAAATTTCTTACTTTTTGTCCACTTTTCATTTGAAGTGAATTGATTAATTAATTAATAATAATTAAATAATTAATTAATTCAAGTTAAAAAAAATAATTGTTGAAATGATTTATTATCATTGTTAATACTATTCTCTTTGCTTAATGGTAGAAAGTTGCGGTTTTTTTCTGAAATTTTCAACTTTTTGTCTAATTTTCACTTGGAGTGACTTAATAATTAAATAAATCTAGCAAAAATAATTGTTTAAAGAAATTTGATTTATTAATTAATTATTTATAACTATTTTCATCCATATTGATGCCAGATAGTTGCGGGTTTTTCCGAAATTTTAAACTTTTTACCCACTTTTAAGTTAGCAAAGTAATAAATAATCAAGTTCACAAACATAGTTGTTCAAACAATTTATTATTGTTTATAACTATCTTCTCCTAGATAAGTTCTAGAAACTCTCGGTTTTTCCAAAACGTTTAACTTTGCTTTGCCTTTTTAGTTATGAACAAATAATAAATAAAGAATAGACAGAATCATTTTTTAAACAATCTCTTTCTTTTTTGTGAATATTTTTCAAATTTTCTATATGGATTATATTAAACGTAAATTTACCTTTAAGTAGTTACTGAGAGCCTTTTTTCTTGAATTAATATTAATATTTATTATTTGTTCCCACCTAAAAAGTCAAAGAAACGCTGAAAATTTCACAAAAACCTGCAAGTTTCTAGAATTATTGTAAGAAAATATAGTTAAAAACGATAATAACTTGTTTAAACAATTATGTTTGATAATTTGCATTAATTATTATAATATATATATTACATATAATATATAATATATATAATATAATAATTTATAATATATATATATATATATAATATAATATATATTATATAAATATATAACATAATATAGAAGTAGATAGTTATAAACAATAAAAATTCGTTTGAACAATTATGTTTGTTAAATTTCATTTATTATTATAACACTCTTAGTGAAAAGTGGACGAAAGGTTTAAAATTAAAGAAAAACCAGCAGCTTTCTAGCAATTATCTAAGAGAACTTATAAATAATAACAAATTGTTTGAGCAACTATGTTTGTTAATTTGCATTATTTATTACTTTACTAAGTAAAAAGTAAGCAAAAAGTTGAAAATTTCAGAAAAAACCGCAACTTTGTAGCATTATTCAAATGGAATATTATTGACAATAATAATAAATCGTTCGAAAAATTAATGTTGTTAAATTTAATTAATTATTTACCTCACTCTAATTTAAAATTGGACAAAAAATGGAAATTTCAGTTAAAAATTAATTTCTTTGCTTGAAAAATTTAATATTTTATTGAAAATTCGTTTTTTTTTTTGTTGAAAATGAATTTTTTAATCGATAATTTAAGTATTCCTGTATTTTGTTGAAACTTTGTCTTTAATGTAGAATATTTATCTTCTTGGTGACCAATTCATTTTTTGGTTGAATATACATTTCTTTGGTTGAAAGGTCATGTATTCTTTTTGGTTGAAAATTAATTTCTTTGATTGAAAAAATTTTTTTTATTTAAAATTAATTTTTTTCAACTGAAAATTTAACTGTTCGATTTTTTGTCGAAAATTTATCTTTTTTGATAGACATTTAACCTTTTTGGTGGAAAATTAATCTGCTTGATTGAAAATTTAACTATTTTGTTGAAAAATGGTTTGTTTTTTTTTGCTAGAAAACTTACCTTTTGGGTTGAAAATATAACTACTGGTTTAAACATTCATTTTTTTGGTAAAAGATTTATTGTTTCAGTTAAAAATTAATTTCTTTACTTAAAAAATTTAACGATTTTTCTGAAATTGCGTTTTTTTTTGGGTTGAGAATGAATTTTTTAAATTGAAAATTTAGCTATTCCATGTTTATTTTAACATTCATCTTCTTGGTGACTAATTCACCTTTTACCGTTAAAAATTCATTTCTTTGGTTGAAAATTTAACCATTGAGTTAAAATTTCTTTAAAAATGCAAAATTTTGTTGAAAAATCATGTATTTTGTTTCACTGTTCATCTTTTGTGTTGAAAATTCAACTATTATAAGTATAATTATCTATATAAATATTATTTTTTCGCCAAGTTTGACCCTAGGACAGAAACTAGAGAAAAAATTCTGAAAAAATCTCAACAATTTCGAAAAGTACTATGAAAACGTACCTTGACAATGAGCTCAATAACTTTAAAGAATTAAAAATATTTCTAGGGTTATTCTTGTTTTTTGAAAACATCGAAATGGGCTTAACAGACGCAGAATTTTACTACCTTTCGTGGAATTATAAGGAAAAAAAAATTAATAATAATTCAGACAAATTTGGCTTAATTTAATGCAGATAATTTTAAGGTGTAACAAGTTTAATTATAGTCTGTCACCATATTATTTAAATTTTAATATAGATATACGGTGAATAAATACATACGACAGTATTTCAAATATGTTCACTCATTCTCTGGATATTAATGTTACGAATTTACCGAACCTTTTCTATTTGCAAAATTTATGACGTATAATTATAATACGACTGACTTTAAAAGAAGTTACGAAAGTCTATAAGTAATGATAAAATTCCATGCCTACAATTTTCTATACTCGAAGTTGAAAATGAATATTTAAATAGTATGCTATATTATATTCGAAATCATTACGTCGTAGCATCTAGAATTTAAAAATAATAACTTTTATCAATTTATAGACCAGTTCAATAACCGGTCTCTTGAGCAACGTAATTCACGTAATTGTGTCAACTCACGCGTAACTAGTTTTAGGGGCGTTATCGGGGGCTCGCTTTACCTATAGTGTAGACTGGTCTCGCTTCGATAATTTTATATCAATAATTTAGATCCTGTCAGATATACTTAACAGTTAGCATTATTCGCAACAGGTGTAAGTTACAAGTGCACTGAGAGAATGTAATAAGTGAATCAATCAAATAATTGAAATTTTTTTTTAGTAGGGTAGACTGGGTACGGTTGTGCCAGGGTACGGTTGTGACAGTCGTCATATTAGCGTAACTATAAGGAATACCCGGTTGAGTGGAAGGGGAAAGAGGAGCGGCAGGCCCTTCTGAACATGCTTCACAGGATTGCGTCAATTTTTGCGTGACATTGAAGCTTGCAGAGGACTACAGTACTTTTTAGCAGCAAAAAGTAAATATTTTTATTCGATTTCTTTTAGTAATTGTTGTTATATGTGTACAGATAGAGTAACAAGTGTTTTTTATCTTTATAGGTTACACATTAGTGGTTAAATAGAACTGATTACTTTGTACGATATTATTATTATGTTAATATTATTATTATGATTATTATTATTATTACCCCAAGCACTGTCACAACCGTCCCTGGGGTGTGGTCGGTTGTGACATTTTTTATTTTTTTTCTAATTTGCTCCTATAAATTAACCATTGTACTTAGGGACACAATGGTAGTATTTATTCGTAGACAAATATACATTTCACACTAAAAAATTCCTTTCATCCAGCTAACTGGCATACTGACAAAATTATAGTCGATCAAATGAAAATTGTCACAACCGTACCCGGTCTCCCCTATACCGGGGCAAAGTTAACCAATAATCATCAGGACAAAATTGTTAATATAAATAATTAAAATCTTTTATTTATTATTCATACAAAAAAATCTACGAGGCAAAAACTCTATACAAGTATATGAATTTGTGAAATCAAAGTTTGCCAAGTAATTTGGGAAAAAAAATTCATAATAAAATATATGTGAACCCTTCTTAAAAGGTATACCTTATGAGAACTATTTAAATAGATTAAAAAAGATTATTTAGAAAATTTTTATGTACATATTTCTATAATTTTTTTGCAAATTACTTGACCAACTTTCATTTCAAAAATTCATTTAGTTGTACTTGGCAGATTTTTTGCATCGCAGATGTTTTTGGTGGGATTTCATGTTTTTTGTAATCCAAAATGCTCTCAGAAAAATGATTAGAATTAAATTTTTTTTCAGATTTTGCACGAAATTGAATTTAATATGAAACGCTTAAGATTTCAAGTCAAAATATATTGCGTTTCCAACAAAATGGTTGAGTTTTCAATTTAAGGAAGTGAGTTTTTAATTAAATAGTTTAATTTTCAATCTATAAAGACGAAAAAGATGAATTTTGTAGATAACAGTTGATTTTTCAACCAAGAACTGTTCTACCTAAAGAGATGAATTTTCAATTTAAAAATATGAATTTTTAACAAACCAGTTCAATTTCTGAAGAAGATGACTTTTTAACAAAAATGTTGAAATTTTAACAATATAATTAAATTTTCAAGAAAATAGTTGAATTTATAACAACATAGTTCAATTTTCGACATACAAAGATGAATTTTTAACCAAATAATTGAATTGACGAATTTTTTAGAAGCCAGTTAAATTTTCTATCCAAAAGGACGAATTTTCTATAAAAAAAATGAATGTTTAATCAAACAGTCAAATTTAATCTTCAACAAAAAATGGACTTTTAACAAAAAATTTCAACTTCTAAATAACTAGTTGAGTTTTCAATAAAAAAAGATTAGTTTTCAACAAAAAATAAGACAGTTGATACTTCAATCAAGAAAAGATTGTAATTTTAAGTAAAAAACAGTTTAATTCAACCAAAAATGACGAATTTTCAACAAAATAGTTGAATTCTCAAAGAAAAACAAATTAATTAACCGATACTTCATTTTGTATAAGATTGTATAGAAATATATTTTATTTTTTTGAACTTTTTTTATTTTTATCATGATGGAACAATGTTTGAAGAAAAAGAATTTTAATTTCTTTTCCTTAAAAATTATTTAAGATATTAAAAATTCCTCCAGTTTATATCGAGGATATGTGGCTAAAGACTTGTCGTGAAAATTTGGCACATGTGAAAAATATTTTTTTTTTCATAAAATATGATAACCTAAAATTTTAACTTAACAAGGATATCGTATTTTTTTACATACCTTAATGTTGAATGATTGCAAAAAAATTAAATTTTTTACCTATGCACTTATTTTATCTAACCGATTTACTCGAAATTTTAAAGAGAAGTCTGTACTAACATATTATCGATGTATATTGAAAAAATTTGTGATCTCTTGAATAGTTTTTGAAATTTTAACATTTATGTCATCTCTGAATTTTTATTTTTTACACGAAATATTTAAAATTTGCAAAACCTCTTCTTAAAATTATGTATCAATCGAATCGATAGATTAGAATGTAGAAGTGAGTGTCCAAAAAAATCTTTTTTGCTAGAGACACCCCCCCCCCCTCCTATTTTGTGAGGTTTCCGGGAGAAGGAATTGATTTTTTTTTCAAATTCGTCAATAGGACCATGGGATTTTTAACGGAAAATGCTCAGTTTTCGGAAAAATGGGGAAAAATCAACTTGTTATTTACTTTTCGTAAATTAAATTACAGGCACATTTAAAAAAATATTTAAGATGTCATTTTCATGACATAGTGTTTAAATTTAACGTCCTAACTACTTTTTATTGTGCCCGGAAAATGCCCCGAAAATTCAAAATGGCAGTTTTATTTAAAATTCACGCTTTCTTTGGCTTTTCCCAGCATACATTTTTTTATTGGATAAATGACAAACTTACAATTATTTTGAACAAATTTCAAATGATTTAAACAATTATTATCTGTTGAGAAATTTTTACTGCACCCTGTAAATAATAAAAAGTCATTATTTTCTGGAATTAATGGCACAGGAAATGAATGTTGAGAATCAAATTTTTTTCATCAACTTATTTTTAAATTGTCTGAACAATTTATATTTGCTTCAATTTTTGTTTTCCTAAAAAATCATGAAAAGTTTTTATTTTCTAAAATTAATGACACAATTAATGAATGCTCAGAGGAGTATTTTTTGTGGAAGACATTTTGTAATTGGTTAAACAATTTCTATTTGTTAAAATTTTTTTCTATGCCAAATAATTAAAAATGAGGACTTTCTTGAAATCGTTACAAACTTAATGGATGTTAGGAATAATATTTTTTGTTTAAGACGTTACTAAATTGTTGATTAAACTAATAATAATAATAATTAAAAACTAACTTTTTATGAGAAAGGTGGAGAAAATTCTAGTTTTTAAATTTTTCTCACACTATGTTAGTCATTGTTAAGATATTGTTTCTTTAAAAAGTTATACTTCAATTGTTTGAAGAATTATTATTTGCCTGTACACTTTGTTTCATTATATTACGAATATTCCCTTTTTTTCTTTTGAGATTAATGGGGTAGTTAATTACTGTCTTCATATAGATTAAAAAACTAGAATTTTGTCCAACTTTGGAATAAAAAGTCAGAAGTGAATGATTATTAATTGTTTAAATTTAAACAAACGTAAATAGTTTAAACAATTGCAAAACGCCTTAAAAAAATATTACTTCTCAGATTTATTAAGTGTGCCATCATTTCCACAAAATACGAATTTTTCATGATTTGGAATGAAAACAAAACTTGAAACAAATATAAATTTATGAACAATTGAAAAATGCAATAAACGGAAAATATTACTCTAGAGATTTACTTAAATTTCACAGATTACCTAAGATGATTTGAGTGGAGCGGGGCGGGGGGATAAGTCTGATTATTTTATGAATTTTTAACAAAAATAATTAATTTTCTACCAAGAAAGGCGAATTTGCAACAAAATACGTGAAATGTCAACTATGAGCGTTTTAACTAAAAATGTTAAGTTCAAAAAGTGAATTTTGAACAAACAAAAAAAAAAGATATTTTTTATGAAATCGTTAAACTTTTTTAAAAAAGTTGAATTTTGAACCAAGAAAGATATCTGCGCCAATAAAAACAGAAATACAAATTTTCTACAAAACAGTCGAGTTTCCGACCCGAAAATATAAATTAAAAAAAAAGTTAATTTGAAACCAAATTTGCTGAATCGTGAAACGAATTTTCTAGAAAAAAGTTGACTTTTTAACTAAAAAATGGATTGACTACTAAAATAATTGACCTTTTAAAGCAAAAAATACGAGTTTTCAAAAAAATGAATAAATTTTCGACTAAAAAAGATCAATTTTCAAGCAAAAATTAAATAGTTACATTTTGAGTTGAAAAAACAAACCTTTTCAAACCAAAATGAATTTTCAAGAAAATGGTTGAATTTTTAACCAAAGAAATTAGTTTCTGGTAAAAATGATGAATATTTAACAAAACAAAAAAATGAATTTTTAACCAAATAGTTGAATTTTCGACCAAAAAGTGAATTTTTAACCGAGCAGGACCAATTTCCAACGAAATATACGAATTTTCAACTAAAGAAGATATGTATTCAACCAAAAAGAAAATAGTTAAACTTTGACTCGAAAAAATTAATTTTCAACCAAAAACAATTGACAGCAATAAAAAATTATGAATTTTCCACAAAATAATCAAACGCTTTGCCACAACAGATTAATTTTGAAAGAAAACGTCGCATTTTTAACCAAACAAGATTGAATTTCTACGACAAGAAATTAATTTTTAATCCAAGAAGAAGAACTTTAAACAAAGGAGTTAAATTTCCAACCAAGAGAGGTGAATTAGTCACCAAGATGATGAATATTCTACCACAAAAGACGAATTTTCAAGAAAATACATGAATTTTCAACAAAACTAGAGGCTCATACGCGCGCTCCGCGCGCGAACAATTTATTTACATGTAATTATTTTATTTGGAAATGAAGTTCAATAAAATACCATTACATTAATTTTTACTTCAATAATTTTGATTTGTACACGGCTTCGCATGGATACCTTCTCACGATGCAGAATAAATAATTGTGCAACTCTAAACATTTTCATGCAACTTCGGAAAAAAACTTATAAAATGTCGGCGCGTACAAATTTTCATAGAAATACACAGTAAATGATCTCGACTCGAGAAGAGTCCAGATGTCAAGCCATTTCGAGCGTGCATAGCACTCGGATGGATGACCATCTGCGACGTATACGACCGAGTTGTGTATTCGCTGCGTTTTAACCTCGGTTTCAATTAATGTCGAGCAGGAGGTTTGACGGCAGGGTTTCTTCGATAAATTGCCAAACTCTTAATTTGTTCATGAAAATATTTTAAATAATTAATAAATCTTGGAAATTTGAAGAGCATAATAGAAAGAAGTCATCGGAACGATATTCTTAGTTAATTCTGTAAAAAAATTTACCCTATTCGTTGAAAAATAGCCAAATTCTTATTTTTTCATCAAATTTGTTTAAATAATTAAAAATTCTTGTAAATTTACAAAACAACATAGAAAAGAGCATCGGAAAGACAATCTTAGTTGACTCCGGAAACAAATCTTGTCTATTCCTTGACAAATGCCCAAACTCTGAATATGCTTATGAACATTGTTTAAATAATTAATAATTATTGTAAATGTGCAAAGTATCGTAGAAAATAGTTATTGAAAATACATTCTTTGTCCATTCTGGAAACAAATTGGGCCTATTCTTTCAGAAATAGCCAAACTCTTAATTTTTTAATGAAAATTGTTTAAATAATTAATAAATCTTGTAAATTTGCAAAACAATACAGAAAAAAGGCATCTGAAATATATTCTTATTTAATTCTGTTAAAATTGAGCCTGCTCCTTGAAAAACAG
The DNA here is from genome assembly GCA_932195095.1 of Andricus curvator. NCBI lineage: Eukaryota > Metazoa > Arthropoda > Insecta > Hymenoptera > Cynipidae > Andricus > Andricus curvator. The sequence continues at coordinate 61,101 of CAKNYM010052578.1, forward strand.
CCAAACTCTGAATATGTTTATACAAATTGTTTGAATAAATAGTAATTATTGTAAATTTGCAAAGTACCGTAGAAAAGAGTTATTGAAAATAAATTCTTGGTGATCCCGTAAACAAACTGAGCCCATTCATTGAAAAATGGCTGAACTCTTAATTTGTTGAAATATTTAATAATTATTGTAAATTTGCAAAGCATCATAGAAAAAGTCATCGGAAAGATATTCTTGGTTAATTCTGCAAAAAAATTGAGCCTATTCGTTGAAAAATAGCCAAATTCTGAATTTTGTATGAAAATTGTTAAAATTGTTAAAAATTATTGTAAATTTACAAAGCAACATAGAAAAGAGTCATCGGAAAGATATTCTTAGTTGACCCCGTAAACAAATTGTGCCTATTCTTTGAAAAATAGCCAAAATCTGAATATGTTTATGAAAATTGTCGAAATAATTCTTGTATATTTGCAAAGTATCGTAGAAAATGGTTATTCGATTCACATTCTTTCTTGATACCCTGAACTTATTTATCCTATTCATTGAGAAAAGGCCAAGCTCACAATTTGTTTATGAAAATTGTTTAAGTAATTAATAATTCTTGGAAATTTGCAAAGCATCATACAAAAAAGTCATCGGAAAGACTTTGCATAGCATTATAGAAAAAAAGTAATCGGAAAGATATTCTTGGTTAATTCTATAAACAAATTTAACCTATTCGTTGAAAATAGCAAAAATCTGAATTTGTAATGAAACATAGAAAAAGAGTCTTCGGAAAGACATACTTAATGGACTCCGTAAACAAATTGTGCCTATTCCTTGAAAAATAGCTAAACTCTGGATATTTTGATAAACATGTTTGAATAATTAATAATTATTGTAAATTTTCAAAGTACTGAATATAAATAGGAAAGAGTTATCCGAAAAACGTTTGTTGAAAAATGGCCAAAGTCTTAATTTGTTTATCAACATTGTCTAAATAATAATTCTTATCTAATTTTTTAAAAAATTGAGCCTATTCGTTGAAAAATAGCCAAACTCTAAATTTTGTAATCGAAATTGTTCAAATAATTAATAATTGTTGTAAATTTACAAAACATAGTAAAGAGTCATCGGAAAGACAATCTCAGTTGACTCTGTAAACAAATTGTTCTGAATGTGTCTATGACAATTGTTTAAATAATTGATAATTATTATAAATTTTTAAAGTATCATAGGAAATAGGTATTTAAAAAACATGCTTAATTAATTACGCAAAGAAATTGAGCCTATTTTTAAAAAAAAAGCCAACTCTTGATTTGTTTATCAAAATTGTTTAAATAATGATTCATTCTTTGAAATTTGCAGAGCATTATAGCAAAACGTCACTGAAAAGATATTCTTACTTAATTCTATAAAAAATGGAGCCTATTCGTTACAAAATAACCAAAATCTCATTTTTTTAATTGAAATTGTTTAAATTATTAATAATTATTGTGAATTTACGAAGCGACATAGAAAAGTGTCATCAGAAATACATTCGTAGTTACTTTGTAAACAAACTGTACCTATTTCTTGAAAAATAGCCAAACTATGAATTTGTTTGTGAAAATTGTTTAAATAATTAATAATTCTTGGGAATATATCAAGCATAGAAAAAAGTCACCGGAAAGATATTCTTAGTTGACTCCATTTTCTTTAAAGATAAATAAGCCAAGGGTAAAACCCTTTTTAAAATTTTCTAAACTTCTATAAATTCCAAAAATAATTTAAATTTTAATGTTTTCTCATAAAAATATGACAGATGAATTCATATTTTCAATTGTTTAAGATTGCAATAATAGTTAAAATTGGAAGGAAGCTATATTCTTTGAAAATGTAACTGAAAGTTAAATAAAATAAAATTATAAACGTTCATAATTTTTTATGTTTAGTTAAAATTATAAGGATGTAATCGTCTTTTAAAATATAAATGAAAGTAAAATAAAAGAAATTTCTAAATGTTCATAATTTGTATTGTTTATTATTCTAATAGAAAAAAAATTTCGAAAAAAAGTAAGGCTTTATAATTTTAAAAAGAAATATTAAAAAATGAGCCAAAATATTAATTAAAATTTGTAATTTTGTCTTTAAAAATAATTAGCCCAGAGTGGAATCATTTTGATTTGCTTAAGATTTCTAAATTGTTTAAATTTAAAAAAAGTCATAGACGTCGAAAATGCAACTAAAATAAACATAAAATGAATTGCTAAATATTCATAATTTTCCATTATTTATAATTATAATGAAAAAATTTCAACTTGTAGTTGAAATTATAAATTTTTTTAAAACTTGCTTCAAAGCTATCTAAATTTTTAAAAAATTGAAAAAAAACACAGAATGAATTCATTAAAATGCTTTAATATTACAGCACACTAAAAATGAGGGGAAAGTATATTGCATGTGAAAAATTATTTCAAAAAATCTTTAAAAAGCACAATAGCATTGTATTGAAGAGATTATTAATGTTCTGGAAGCAATTAACAAAAAGAATAAAGACTGAAATTAATGAAAACTTTTACAATTATTAAAATTTGTACTGGGTTTTTAATTCTCATTAGATATATTGTGCATATATTTTCTTCTAAAAGTGAATTTGTTTAAAATGTTCAAATGGTTTTGATTTTAATATTATAGTTCAGATAGAAAAGTTGTGCTTATTATTAAAAAGGTTATAGCTGCAACTACGTTTTAATGTAAGCTAAAAAATAGCCAAACTCTGAATTTGTTTATGAAAATTATTTGAATAATCAATAATTATTTTAAATTTACAAAGTACCGTAGGAAAGACTCATCGAAAAGGCATTCTAAGTTGATTCCGTAAACAAATAAAGCCTATTAGTTGAACAATGGCCAAACTAAAGATATTCTTAGATAATGATGTAAAAAAATTTGAGCCTATTCGTTCAAAAATAGCCAAATTCTGTATTTGTTTATGAAAATTGTTTAAATAATTAATGATTCTTGTACATTTGCAAAGTATAATATCAAACAGTCACCTGCAAAGCATTCTTAGTTGATTTCGTTAAAAAAAAAGTAAGCCTTTTCGTTGAAAAATAATCAAACTCTGAATTTTCTCACAAAAATTGTTTAGATAAATAAATCATAATTCTTTGGAATTTGTAAATTACTATAGAAAAGAGTCATCGCAAACATATTATCATTTAAATCTGTAAAAGAATTTAGCCTATTCATTGAAAAACAAAATTCATTATAAAAAAATCTTAGTTTGAAATAATTAATAATTCTTGTGAATTTGCGAAACATTATGAAAAAAACTCATCGAAAAGACATTCTTAGTTGATTTCGTTAAAAAAAATTAAGCCTATTCGTTGTAAAATAGGAAACTCTGAATTTCCTTACAAAAATTGTTTAAATAAATCATAATTACTGGGAATTTCTAAAGCACTATAGAAAAGAGTCACCGCAAAGACATTCTCAGTTAATTTTGTAAAAACATTGAGACTATTCGTTGAAAAACAAAATTTATTATTAAAAGAATCTTAGTTTTAAATCAATAACTCTTGGGAATTTGCAAAACAACCATAAAAAAAATCATCTAAAAGACATTCTTAGTTGATTCCGTGAACAAATTAAGCCTATTCCTTGAAAAATAGATAACTCTGAATTTCCTCACAAAAATTGTTTAAAATTTGAATTTGCAAAGCAACATATAAAAGAGTAATCGCAAAGATATTCTCAGTTAATTTTTTTTTTTTAGCATATTTTTTGAAAAATAGACAAACTATGAAATCTTGGGAATTTTCAAAGCACCATAGAAAAGAGTCATCGCAAAAATATTCTTAGATAATTTTTTTAACAAATTGAGCATATTTGTTGAAAAATAGACAAACTATAAACTCTTGGGAATTTTCAAAGCACCATAGGAAAGAGTCATCGCAAAGATATTCTTAGTTAATTTTTTTGTAATTGAGTCTATTTGTTGAAAAATATAAAAGCTCTGAATTTGTTTATAAAAATTGTTTAAATAATTAATAATGCTTCCAAATGTGCTAAGTTTCATATCAAATAGTCACCGCAAAAGCATTCTTAGTTTATTCCGTTAAAAGAAGCTAAGCCTGTTCGTTGATAAATAACAAAACTTTGAATTTTTTTTTAATTGCCAAAAAAAACTTGATGCACTAAACTAATTGATCCTATTCGTTGAAAAATGGCCAAGTTCTTGATTTCTTCATGAAGATTGTTTAAATAATTAATAATTCTTAGAAATTTACAAAGCATCATATAAAAAAGTCATCGGAATGATATTCGTAGTTAATTCTGTAAAAAATGTAGCCTATTCGTTAAAACATAGACAAATTATAAATTTTCAATGAAAATGGTTTAAAACATTATTAATTGTTGCAAATTTACAAAGCAACATCGAAAAGAGTCATCAGAAAGACTTTCAATGTCATCATAGAAAAAAGTAATCGGAAAGATATTCTTGGTTAATTCTATAAAAAAATTTAGCCTATTCGTTGAAAATAGCCAAAATCTGAATTTGTAAAGAAACATAGAAAAAGAGTCTTCTGAAAGACATACTTTTTGACTCCGTAAACAAATTGTGCCTATTCCTTGAAAAATAGCCAAGCTCTGGTTATGTTGATGAACATTGTCTAAATAATTAATAATTCCGTAAAAAAATTGAACCTATTCGTTGAAAAATGGCCCAACTCTTCATTTGTTTATCAACAGTTTTCAGATAATAATTAATTCTTTGAAATTTGCAGAGCATTATATAAAAAAAAGTCATCGGAAAGATATTCTGACCTAATTCTGTAAACAATTGAGCCTATTCGTTTAAAAATAGCCAAACTGTTAATTTCTTAATCGAAATTGTGTAAATAATTAATAATTCTTGTAAATTTATAAAGCAAAATAGAAAAGAGTAATCAGAAAGATATTCTTAGTTAATTCTGTGAAAAAATGTAGCCTATTCGTTGACAAATAGCTGAAATCTGAATTTGTTTATGAATATTGTTCAAATAATTATTAATTATTGTATATTTGCAAAGTATCGCAGAAAATAGTTATTGGAAATACATTCTTTGTTGATTATGGAAACAAATTGGGCCTATTATTTCAGAAATAGTCAAACTCTTAATTTTTTGATAAAAATTGTTCAAATAATTAATAAATCTTGTAAATTTGAGGAACAATATAGAAAAAAGTCATCTGAAATATATTCTTATTTAATTCTGTTAAAATTAAGCCTACTCCTTGAAAAATAGCCAAACTCTGAATATGTTCATAAAAATTGTTTGATTAATAATAATTATTGTAAATTTGCGAAGTACCGTATAAAAGAGTTATTGGAAATACATTATTGGTGATCCCGTAAATAAACTGAGCCCATTCATTTAAAAATGGCCGAACTCTTAATTTGTTGAAATAATTAATAATTATTGTAAATTTGCAAAGCATGATAGAAAAAGTCATCAGAAAGATATTCTTAGTTAATTCTGCAAAAAGTTGAGCCTATTCGTTGAAAAATAGCCAAACTCTGAATATGTTTATGAAAATTGATGAAATAATTAATAATTATTGTATATTTGAAAAGTATCGTAGAAAGTAGTTATTCGAATTACATTCTTTCTTCATACCCTGAACTAATTTATCCTATTCGTTGAAAAAAGACCAAGCTCATAATTTGTTTATGAAAATTGTTTAAATAATTTATAATTCTTGGAAATTGGCAAACCATCATACAAAAAAGTCATCGGAAAGATATTCTTGGTTAATTCTATAAAAAAATTTAGCCTATTCGTTGAAAATAGCCAAAATATGAATTTGTGAAGCAACCTAGAAAAAGAGTCTTCGGAAAGACATACTTTTTGACTCCGTGAACAAATTGTGCCTATTCCTCGAAGAATAGCTAAATTCTGGATATGTTGATAAACATGTTTAAATAATTAATAATTACTGTAAATTTTCAATGTATCATACATAGGAAAGAGTTATTTGAAAATGTTTTTTATTGATTCCGTAAACAAATTGAGCCTACTCGTTGAAAAATTGTCAAACTCTTAATTTCTTTATCAACATTGTTTAAATAATTATTAATTCTTTGAAATTTGTAGAGCATTATAGAAAAATGTCACCGGAAAGATATTCTTATCTAATTCTGTAAAAAATTGAGCCTATTCGTTGAAAAATAGCTAAACTCTAAATTTTTTAATCTAAATTGTTTAAATAATTAATAATTCTTGTAAATTTACAAAACATAATAAAGAGTCATCGGAAAGACAATCTTAGTTGACTCCGCAAACAAATTGTTCTGAATGTGTTTATGAAAATTGTTTAAATAATTAATAATTATTGTATATTTTCAAAGTATCGTACTTAGGAAATAGTTATTTGAAAAACATTCTTTATTGATTCCGTAAACAATATGAGCCTATTTTTTAAAAAATAGCCAAACTCTTGATTTGTTTATCAAAATTGTTTACATAATGATTTATTCTTTGAAATTTGCAGAGCATTATAGCAAAAAGTCACTGGAAAGATATTCTTACTTAATTCTATAAAAAATAAAGCCTATTCGTTAAAAAATAGCCAAAATCTCAGTTTTTTAGTTGAAGTTGTTTAAATAATTGAAAATTATTGTAAATTTACAAAGCAAGATAGATAACAGTCATCGGAAAGATATTCTTAGTTGCATTCGTACACAAATTGAGCCTATTCGTTGAGAAACAGCCAAAATCTGAATATCTTTATGAAAATTGTTGAAATAATGATTAATTATTGTATATTTGCAAAGTATCGTAGAAAACATTTATTGGGAATACATTCTTTCTTGATTCCCTAAACTAATTGATCATATACCTTGAAAAATGGCCATGTTCTTGATTTGTTTATGAAAATTGTTTAAATAATTAATAATTATTAAAAATTTGCAAATCATCATACAAAAAAGTCATTGGAAAGATATTCTTACCTAATTCTGTAAGAAAATTTAGCAAATCTGTTAAAAAATAGCCAAACTCCTGTTCGTTAAAAAATAGGCAAACTTTAAATTTCTGTATGAAAATTATTCAAA
>CAKNYM010052578.1:69731-85170 GCA_932195095.1 Andricus curvator
TGCACCCGGATCCTCGGCTCACCACTTTTAGTTATTTTGGATGTTGGAACAATTTAAATTTTTAAAATGTTCTCGTAGAATACGCGCTAAAGTACCTGGTGCGTGACCCGGTGCACGCGGATCCTCGGCTCACCACTTTTAGTTATTTTGGTTAGTTATTTTGGATTTTGACACAATTTAAATTGTTAAAAATTTATCGTAGATGACGTCTTCAACGGCCTGGTGCACAAAACTAAATCATTGTAACGGTAACGGAAATAGTAACGCACCAAGATGGGTTTTCAAAGATAGGACAGTTGAATTTTCAGTTGCAGAAGATAAATTTTCAACGAGACATGGAATATTGAAATAGATAAAATTTCAATTAAAAAAATTAATTAAAAAAATAGTTAAATTTTCAAGAAAAAAGGGCTTTTCAATTAAAATGATGAATCATCAAGCAAACAACTTTTAACTAAGTAGTTGAATCTTTAAGCAAGAAATATTTTTCAGTCAATAAAGAAAAAAATTTCATCGCAAATGTAGAATTTTCATGCTAAAAAGATGAATTTCAAAAAGACGAATTTTCAAAAAAGCAGTTGAATTTTCAACCAAAAATAATGATTTTTAACAAAATTGTTGAATTTTCAACAAAAGAGTAGAAATAACTTCAATTCCAGTTCATCTAAAATTCCCTAAAACTTTCAGGTTTTCCCTGACATTCCCTGACCAGTTTCAAATTCCCTGACTTTCCAGACTTCCCTAACCAGTGGCAACCCTCAGATTATTCCAGATAAGGATTCTTAGTAGCTTTTTTTTGTATTGGCGGCGATTCGCTACCGCGAATTTTGATTCTCGAAGCTTTTAGTTTAAAATATTTAATTTGACAATTTGATGACTTGGATTAAAAAATTTGATTGTTTTTAGAAATAAAAGTTATGAACCAAGAAAGCCAGGAAATCCTCTACAAGAATTTTTTTTCAGAGCCTTCCGAGGGATATAATGAGGATCGTAGAAGATGAATGAAGCTTGATTATTGCTAATTGCAATGAAAGTGAGAATTGACTCAATCGTGAGTTACAATGTTAGAATCTTACAATTTAAGGAGGACAAGGTGGGAACGGCTTAGTGTCGGTTTCAGCGCGTCTTAAACGTCAGTGAGGGGACATTCTTCTTTTCTTATCGGTAGCCGTTTTTCCCTGGTGCAAAGCAGCAGTCAGCCTAGAATTCTGATGAGGCGACGCAAAATGCGTTGATTTCAGGGAAAAACCGATCGAACTATGCGGTTTATAGACTTGCCAAGACCAAGTGCTCCAGATCCAAATCCAAGGATGGCGATTGCGCGACTCCTGGGGCAGCCTCGGGCGAGTGGATTCCCATATCTGCGAACGACCGGGCAAGTCTGCTAAATGCTAGAAAGTAAACTCCCCGCATACGCCTTCGCACCACTACCGTTTAATCATTTAATTACCTCTATTACCAGTCCTGAGAGGCGAGCCTCGCGACAATGAAGTATTCGCTCAGAGAGGAAAAATCTGCTCTTATCAATATAGGTTTTTGTGACATAATCTTTTTTTTCCACTTTCTACAAATATATTAGGTGGTTATCAGGGTCCGTCGAAAATTAATACTTTTGGAATTCGAAATCGCTACAACGCGGAAAAGTAGCGTATTGGTGTCCTAAAAAAGTATAATCAATTTGGAATCGATCGACATGCAGACTGGGTCAAAATATCTCAAGTGTGCCACTTTTAAATCGATAGTTCTATTTTCAATCAATTTATACAGTTTTCGATTCAATTTTATATAAAAATAACTCCCCTAAAATATTTTTGCAAAAAATTTATTTTTTGAAAAGTTATTAACAATCAAAGTTCTTGATCATTTTTTTTTCAAAAATTGATTACTCGCGAACGGTTCATCGAAATTCAATAATTGAGTTGTGAAGATTTTTATTACGAAGTATACTTTACGCTAAAAAATTGTTCGTTACTAAAAAAAAAATTTTTATTGTTTAAATAATCGTTTGTTTTGAACAACTGAAAATTAATTAAACTTCTCCGCCTGTGAACGAATTCTTCCACATTCCAATAGATTCTAAAATCTCTTCCGAAAATTTTGGTGAAAAAAAAAGTTAGTATTTTGCAGTAGTTCAAAAGTTATTGATTTTTTTGTGACTGAGCTCCGACCTCCAGCGCTGGTCGAGTACGCACAATTATGTAAACAAATGCATAGTTTAGGCGTTTATTGGAAGAAAGTAATCGTTTTTCTTTCTTAGTAAGTTTAAATTAAATGACTGGTAATATTTAGTGATTAAGATTGGTCATTCGATATTATTAGTTCATTTTATAAACAAATTTTATAAACAAAAGCATAGTTTGGTCATTTATAGACAGAAAGTAATACTTTTTCTTTCTAATCGTCTTCAACTTACATAGGTGGTGATGTTTAGTGACGAAGAATTGTCAATCGATATTATTTGTTTATGTTATAAACAAATCTTATAAACAAATGCATAGTTTGACCATTTATAGATAGAAAGTGATCGTTTTTCTTTCTAATCGTCTTCAAATGACATAAGTGGTGATGCTTAGTGATCTCTTTACGGTAAAAGTGGAGCAAAAATGAATTTGAAATGATTGACAAGTACAACTTGGAAGCTAATTCTTCTAGAACATCACAAAAAATTTCCAGTGATATCATTTGAAGGAAATAAAAAAAAGACAACCTTCTGTCTACAAATGGCTGAACTATGCATTTGTTCATAAAATAAACAAATAATATCAAATGACAATTCTTCTTCACGAAATATCACCACTTATTTAATTTAAAGACGATTAGAAAGAAAAACGATCACTTTCTATCTATAAATGGTCAAACTATCCATTTGTTTATAAAATTTGTTTATAACATAAACAAATAATATTGACTGACAATTCTTCGTCACTAAATATCACCACTTATGTAATTGGAAGACGGTTAGAAAGAAAAACGATCACTTTCTATCTATAAATGGTCAAACTATGCATTTGTTTATAAGATTTGTTTATAACATAGACAAATGATATCGATCATCAATTCTCTGTCACTAAACATCACCACCTATGTAATTTGAAGACGATTAGAAAGAAAAACTATTACTTTCTGTTTATAAATGACCAAACTATGCATTTGTTTATAAAATAAACAAATAACATCGAATGACCAATCTTAATCACTAAATATTACCAGTCATACAATTTCAAGTTACTAAGAAAGAAAAACGATTACTTTCTTCCAATAAACGCCTAAGCTATGCATTTGTTTACATAGCGTACTCGACCAGCGCTGGAGCTCGGAGCGCGGTCACAAAAAAATCAATAACTTTTGAACTACTGCAAAATACTAACTTTTTTTTCACCAAAATTCTTTTTTTACGTCTGGGAAATTTATAATTTAGAAACTTAGGATGGAACCTAATAAAAACGACATCTTCCAGTCTGGAAAATGTCGTTTTCATTAGGTTCTATCCTAAGTTTCTAAAGAATCTATTGGAATGTGGAAGAATTCTTTCACAGGCGGAGAAGTTTAATTAATTTTCAATTGTTTAAAACAAACGATAAAATTTTTTTTTTACTAAGGAACAATTTTTTAGCGTAAAGTATACTTCGTAATAAAAACTTTCATAACTCAATTATTGAATTTCGATGAACCGTTCGCGAGTAATCAATTTTTGAAAAAAATGATCAAGAACTTTGATTGTTAATAACTTAAAAAAAAATAAATGTTTTGCAAAAATATTTTAGGGGAGTTATTTTGATATAAAAACGAATCGAAAACTGTATAAATTGATTGAAAATAGAACTATCGATTTAAAAGTGGCAGACTTGAGAGTAACCAAGCTCTTGGTTACTGGCGCTCGAAAAAAAAGGTTTCAAAAAGTTCTTGTTTGCAGAATTTTTTAATTTTATTGAAGTTCAATTTTTTTTACCTACCTGGAGGTCAAAAAAGTCTTCTCAATTTTTTTCGGACTTTAATCTATTATTTTCTGAGAGATAATTCCTATTTAATTCACCATTGTTTTCGGAATTTTTTTAACACGTTTGGAAATAGGAGGAGAATTATTTGAGGTACATGACAACTTTTTAGTGATAAAAATGCATTAGATAAAAAATCCCCAAGATCCAGGAATCGACATTGGCAATACAGCGAATTTTTAAAACTTTGATTTTGGTATTTTGTGAACTTATCTTCACAACTTGTAGCTTAAACATTTTTGTGAGCATGTGAAGGTTTTTTAAACATAGAAATACACTAGAAAAGAAATCCACAAGACCCAGGAATCGAAATTGATAATACAGCGAATTTTTAAGATTTTGATTTTGGTATTTTATGAAATTATTTTTATAACTTGTAGTTTAAACATTTTTCTGAGCATGTGTAGGTTTTTTAAACATAGAAATACACTAGAAAAAAATCAACAAGACCTAGGGATCGAAATTGGAATGACAGCAAATTTTCTTATTTCGTAATTTTGTATCTAACAGAATTAATTTTTTTATTCATAAGTTTAACATTTTCCGAAACCGCATAAAAAAAGAAAAAACTTGTTGAAATTGCATGCACAAAGAACGATGCCTTGTTTTAGCATTTTTAAAAGTTTCTGTTTTCAATTAAGATTCCTGGATCTTGTCGACTTTTTTTCTAGAATTCATTTCAAATCAGGCAGGTTCTACACTTGAAGTTGCAGAATCTCTCGAGGACAAAATATGTTCTTTATTAGAGGAAATTAGGCGATACATATTTTTGCGATTCGCGAAAAAAATTTTTTTTACAGATTTATGCGTATTTGAATTTTTGGCTTTGTTTTTCAAGAAACCCCCAATTTTTTCTTTAAACGCGTATAACTTTTGACCTAATTGAGATATTTACCATTTCTTTTCAGATTCTGGTAGAGTTTATCGCTTTTTTCGAAATCCGCGAGAAAATTGCAAACAATTTTAAATTTAACAAAATGGCGGCGGTTTTTGTGAAAATGTTTATAGTCGATTTTCTAAAAAAACCCACACTTATATTCTTTGCCAATTTTTTTTTGAATTTGTACTATCATAAGGAAAATACTTTTCGAATTTAATGCGGGCTAAATAACTTTTGTGGCCAGGAGAATTTTTTTTCATAAAATCGAATTTTTGCATTTTTCTTGAAAACAACAACAGATAAAAAAAAATGTTGAGAAAATAGTTTGCACATTTAAAAAAGTTCTACAAAAAGTTCTCTTACGCATTTATGATATCTTGTACCATTTCCGAGAAAAATGAAAAAATTCAATTTTCATAAACAAAAAATTCTCTTCGTTCCTGGCTTATGGAAATACCCACCATTTTTCTTCAATATTTAAAAAAAATATACATTCATATGAGGAAAACTCTATGTGAATTTTACGTGGGCTGAACAATTTTTTCATCAGAAAATTATTTTTCATAAATTCGAATTTTCAAATTTTTTGCTGAAACAACTCTAATGAAGAATCTGAATAAATAGATAATAAGAATCTGAAAACGTGGGTCCAGGTATTATTTATTTTTTAAACTGAGATTCAAACAAAGTTTTTATACATTATTGAAAAATACCTGGATAAATATGAAATATATTTAAATATATTGAATATAAAAAATTTTCAGTCGAAAAATTTCTTGTCTTGACGATAATTTTGTAACTTAATTGTTTCAGCAAAAAATTTGAAAATTCGAATTCATGAGAAATAATTTTCTGATGATAAAAATTGTTCAGTCCACGTAAAACTCACATGGAGTTTTCCTCATATGAACATTTTTTTTTAATATTGAAGAAAAATGGTGGGTATTTCCATAAGCCAGGAATGAAGAGAATTTTTTGTTTATGAAAATTGAATTTTTTCATTTTTCTCGGAAATAGTACAAGATATCGTAAATGCGTAAGAGAAATTTTTGTAGAACTTTTTTAAATGTGCAAACTATTTTCCCAACATTTTTTTCTATCTGTTGTTTTTTTCAAGAAAAATGCGAAAATTCGATTTTATGAAAAAAAAAATTCTCCTGGCCACGAAAGTTATTTAGCCCACATTAAACTCACAAGGTATTTTTCTTATGATAGTACAAATTCAACAAAAAATTGGCAAAAAATATAAGTGTGGGTTTTTTGAGTCAAAAGTTATACGAGTTTAAAGAAAAAATTGTGTTTTTTTTAAACAAAGCCAAAAATTCAAATAAGCATGAATCTGTAAAAAAAATTTTTTTCGCAAATCGCAAAAATATGTATCGCCTAATTTGCTCTAGAAAAAAAAACATATTTTGTCTCCGAGAGATTCTGCAACTTCAAGTGTAGAACCTGCCTGATTTGAAATGGTCAGTATATTTCTAGGCTTAAAAATTCCACACAAGCTCAAATAATGTTAAACTTATAAATAAAAAAAATTAATTCTGTTAGATACAAAATTCCGAAATAAGAAAATTTGCTGTCATTCCAATTTCGATTCCTGGGTGTTGTACATTATTTTTCTAGTGTATTTCTATGTTTAAAAAACCCACAATGCTCAAAAAAAGTTTAAACTTGATGTTATAAAGATAAGTTCATAAGACACCAAAATCAAAATTTTAAAACTTCGGTCTATTGCCAATTTCGATTCCTGGGTCTTGTGGAGTTTTGTTCTAGTGTATTTCTATGTTTAAAAACCCCACACATGCTCACAAAAATGTTTCAACTACCTGTTATGAAGATAAGTTCACAAAATACCAAAATCAAAATTTTAAATTTCGCTGTATTACCAATTTTAATTCCTGGGGCTTGGGGATTTTTTTTTATGCATTTTTGTCACTACAAAGTTTTCATGTACCTCAAATAATTCTCCTCCTATTTGCAAACGTGTTAAAAAAAATCCCGAAAACAATGGTAAATTAAATAGGAATTATCTCTCAGAAAATGATAGACTAAAATCCAAAAAGAATTCAGAAGACTTTTTTGACCTCCAGGTATGTAAAAAAAATTGAAACTCAATAAAATTTAAAAACTCTGCAAAGAAGAAATTTTTGAAACCTTTTTTTCGAGCGTGGGTAACCAAGCTGCATGTCGATCGATTTCAAATTAATTATACTTTTTTTAGGACCACAATACGCTACTTTTCCGCGTTGTAGCGATTTCGAATTCTAAAAGTATTTTTTGTCCGAACCCCCTTGAAAACGCGCCATTGCATGCACGTGAGGCAGGCGTAATGTGGCCGCTTCCAGCCCAGTGACGTTCGCACATGCGCACTCCGCCATCTGGCCAACATGAAACTTTACGCCCGCTACATAACACTTTACGCCGCTAAATAACACTTTACGCCCGCTACATAACACTTTACGCCCGCTACACATAATTATCTTTATATTTAATAAAATTGTATCGCTGGACCCCACAGTCTTCCTTCTGCAAAGTACGCTATTTCTTTCTTTCACTTAAAAATCTAAAATTGTGATGTACACCAAACATCCTCTATCTGCTTAACATGCTTGTTTTCAAGAAGGGTAGGACAAAAAGTATGGTGTGTATCAAGGGCGTACGGCTATTTTGCCTCGTGCAACTGCCGATCTCGCTTCGCTCGGGCGGCAAGTTCACACTCGTCAAAATAGCCTTCTTTACGCCCTTGATACACAATATACTATATTTTCGATCCACCCTAGTGGCTATACAGTGGGTGTTGATGGAAATATCATTTCGAAAAGGAATTTTATAATGAGATCTGCTTTCTAAATTTAGATCAGTGAAAGCACAGTAAATCCTGGGATATCATACCTGCATATCATTATGATTATCAACAAAGTCGTAGGTTCGAGTCATGGCTGACATATTTCCAAAACAAGGAATGTTTTAGAAAATTTTGCAGCTAAAGCCACCATAGACGGTAAAATTTACCATTTTTAAAGAAATGGTAGCTCTCTCTTCAAACATAACGAAATCGAGGATCGTGTAGACAAATTGTTTGTGAAAACATCAATTGTAGCTCATTGATGAAATAAGAGATAAAATAATAGTTATTTCGTTTGAAAAAAGAAAATCTGCTAATTGAAAATTTACGAAAATTCAAATGTTTTTATTATAGTTATTCAAATAAATAACAGATGATGTCACCTTATACAAAGTCCTCTGATAAATATGGTCCTTCATGAGTGTTTGAAAGTCGATTTCGTAAAAAAAAACTACATCCATTTGGTGGAAAGTAATCATGTTGTGAATTTGTTTATAAAATGAAAAATTATTGTTCTTTGATAAATTATCATGAAGGAAGGGTTTTTTCAAGTTATTTAGAGTTCATTCCGTTGAAAAAAAACGAAATCTATTGATTGGAAATTGGCAAAATTCTGTATTTGTTTATACAATTTATTTAAATAAATTATATATATATATATTCTCGCCTGACAAGGTCTCCTAATAAAGGTTCTTTCTGAGTCACTGGCAGAAGATTTCGTAACAAAAAACAACATCCATTTGTTGGAAAGTAGTCAAGTTGCAAATTTTTTTCTAACATTTTTTATAAAATAACAAATTATTATTGGTTGATAAATTACAGGGCTCGGAACGGGTTACTTTTTAGTAACTTAGTTACTTTTTTGATCCGCGGTTACTTTTGCTTACATTTTTTTGCCCGAAATGACGAAATGAATTAATTCATTAATCGTATTATTAAAAAACTTGTGAAAAATGTAAAATCTCAAATTTTTTCAGTAAATTTGGCACTAGGTATAGAGCCGGGAAATCTTGATCCAAATTGCGATTTACTTAAAATTGCTAGTTTTTAATGTCAAATTTAAATCATTTTTGTTGAAATATCGTACTATGTATTATATTTTTCGATTAGAATTTATCTTCTTTGGTTGAAATTCGGTTAAAAGTTGAACAATTTTTGTTAAAACTTTATTTCTTTGTTGAAACTTCATCATTTTAGATAAAAATTCGTCTTTCTTGGTGGAAAATTAATCTTCTTGATTAAAAGTCACCCTTTTATCTAAACACGCATACTTTCATTTTGAAATTCATCTTTTTGGTGAGAAATGTACTTATTTTGTTGAAAATTCGTCTTTTTCGGTTGAAGATTACCATGTTTTCGTAGAAAACTCAACAATTTTGTTGAAAAATAACATATTTTGTTGCAAAATCGTCATTTTTCAATGAATTCTACTGTTTTTTACATTAAATTAAAATCTTTTTTGGTTATTACATCAACTATCACATTTTTCGTCAAGAATTCATCTTTTTTAGTCATAAAAATTCAAACATTTTGTTAAAAGTTGAACTACTTTCTTAAACATACATTTTTTTGTTGAAGATTCATAATTTTGGTGGAAACTTTGTCTTTTTTGATAAAAAATATCTTTCTTTTCGGTTACTTTTTTGAGAGAAGTATGGTTACTATTTTACTATTTTCTTAAGCTTGAGCAGTTCCGAACCCTGTAAAGTATCGTAACCGAAGGATTTTTCCAAGTTATTTAGAGGTAATTCGGTTGAAAAAAACGAAATCGCTTATTGAAAATTGACGAAAATCTTTATTTCTTCATCAAATTTATTTAAACAATTAACCATTGTTATCAGGTATCAAAAACTTGTACATATTATTATTGCGAATGACAGCTTTGAAGAAATGATGAAACTTTTATTTAAACTGATGAAAGAACGTAAAAGTACAGAGTTTGTCAGCATGAGAAACAGCAAAGGTGAAATGCTATATGATATAGACGGGATAGTAGACGCTTTAAAAGACTCTTTTAAAGAACTATTAGGAGGTGAAGATATAGGGCAACAGAACTGCGACATAGAACAAGTATAGAACAAGTCACGCCTACACCGAAAGGGAAATGGCTTAATGGTATAATTATAATAATAATTTCTGATCAATTTTGTTAAAGGAATGAAGTGTTTAGAGCGTGAAATGGCTATGACATGCATTTGTTTATTAAAATTGTTTATAGCATTGACAATTACTTTGGAATTAAAAAATGATAACCAATCATTGTTTTTACGTATATCTCGAAATAAAAAAAGGAAAAAAGTTTCTAAGTATTTTTTATCTTGAAGTAGTACTTTCCCTCATTAATTTGTTAATATAAAAATAACGACATTTTTAAAATGTAACCTACCGAGTATTATTTTTAAGGAGTGTATTTACTCACGTGAATATAAATAGTTGCAAAAAATGCGATCGTTTTGTTGTTAAATGATTTTTTTTTAATTCAAAACATCGCTTTTACAAATCATTTTGAAGCTTGATTACCTTTCATTACAAAATAAATGCTTAAATATAACCAAAATTGTAAGCTCTAAACTAATTTGTCTAGAAATACTTTTTTATCCCACTGTGTGTCAGTGCGTCTGCTTGTTGAAAATCGTTAAAAAGTTACTGAAAAATAAAAAAATTTAATTATCAATCAATGTATTTCAAATTCATTAAAACCTGCACCTTCGTCTGCACTTCAGAAATCTCTTTTAAGATGTCTTACACATTGATTGACAAAAGTTATTTCAATTTTAGTGTTTAAAATTATATATATTAAAGATAACTAATAATAATTAATATAATAATAATAATTACGTAGGCGTAGGGATGTGGCGACCCCATCGCCCGAGAGCTCCGGTTCTTGCAGTCAGCCACGTTGCTTTGGGCTAACTCCCCAATGCAATGAATTATGCGGTTACGACACCAGTATCGCGCAGTGCCACCCACAATAGGCCTCTCTCGGATGGAGGCCATGGTTCAGTTGGGAGTGGCAATAGGACCGAACCGAGGCGACGACCAGGCAATGGCCCCGGACAAACGCGAGAACATCGATTTAAATGGTCAGACCAACTCAGGAGAGACATCCTTACCTGTTGGCAAAGAAGCTCACCGGCGCGAAGAGGATTCATGCAGAGGTTACATGACCGTTGGGTCAATATGCACCCGGAATATGCACATCAAACGCCTCAGTATTTAAGAGATCAGGTATCCTTTTTGCGAAAAAACGGATATGAAGCTCTTTATCAGCAAGAAGAAGAGCAACATCCTCCATCGAACATTCCACCCGTTCCAGCAAGACCACCTTTGCAGATAGCCGATAATGCTAACATGAGAAATAGGAGAACTATCCACCAAAAAGTCTTTCTCAGGATGGACAAATTAGCTGAAGCTAATACTGCTCTCCCCGATTTGCTACCCGAAGATGTTAATCTCTGGAATCTGAACTGCGTTGTTTACGAGAAGGCGGTGTCCATGCTTAGCGACAGTAGAAGTAACGAAACTTCAGTACGCCTGAGTAAGACTCGCGAGCGTATTGCACAGCTTCAATTCAAAATTGAAACGGCGAGACCGCATGCATCAAATATTCAGTGCGTGATTAGCTACATAACATTAAATAAAAAATTCACTTCAAAAGTTAGGGCACTTGCTCGAAACTTGAGGAAAGCAAATCACACGCTGAACAAGTGTAAACTGTTGACCATCAAGCAGCACTGGACGCAAAAAATAAGATCTCTTTCAACAGCGAAACAGCGCCTTGAACGGCGAGTAAAGTGGATTCAGGAAAATTCCACCTTTTCTACTCATCCTTCCCGTCTGTTCAATAAGACGTCACGTGCCGTTAAAAATCCGCCTAGTCGAGAAGAGATTCAAGTCTTCTGGGAACAAGTATATGGAGATACTTATCAGCTAAATGAAGACGCTTCAGATATATCACTCTTTCGTAACTTTTGCCAAAGGCAAAGGTTACAAGGTCCAGAGGAAGAGTGTCCACTAATTACTGCTGAAGAAGTGAAGAAAGTTATCGCTAGAACTAAGAACTTTTCAGCGCCCGGGCCAGATAAAATCAACAACTTTTGGTGGAAGAAGTTTACTTCTACGCACCAACATCTAGCTCGTATATTTACTAATTTCTTAAACGGAGAACAACCAGTCCCGCAGTGGCTAGTGGAAGGACGCACGGTATTGATTCCTAAGACTGGAGATTTGTCAAGTCCAAAGAACTACAGGCCCATAGCTTGTTTAAACACCGGCTACAAGCTATTCACTGG
Organism: Andricus curvator; assembly: GCA_932195095.1. NCBI lineage: Eukaryota > Metazoa > Arthropoda > Insecta > Hymenoptera > Cynipidae > Andricus > Andricus curvator. The sequence goes on from CAKNYM010052578.1 coordinate 81,744, forward strand.
CATCCTCAAAGAGAGGATATTAACATCTATCGAGCCGGTATGGAGTGCAATAGTTGAACAACGTGGATGCAAGAGAGGTCTGGCAGGTTGCAGGGAGAACCTGTTAATAGACAGGTGTATCACCCAGGACTCGATCAGGTATCGACGCAATCTGTCCATGGCTTGGATTGACTACCGTAAGGCATTCGATAACACGAACCATGAGCTACTTATTAAGCTCATTGAATGCATGGAGGTGCATCCAAAAATAGTGAGATGCATAAAAGAGCTTATGCTCTTGTGGCGGAAAAGATTTGTCATAACATCTGACAAAAGACAAGTGACTACAAGCTATATCACATATAAGAGGGGAGTCTTCCAAGGAGACTCTCTAAGTCCGATACTTTTCTGCATCTCCCTCTTGCCTCTATCTATTGTGCTCCGAGGCAAAAGCTCTGGATACCTATGTGGCCCGCCGAACAAAAGAGAACATAAGGTCAACCACCTTTTATACATGGACGACCTTAAACTCGTTGCTTCCTCGAAAGAGGACCTAAACATCCTTGTGGAGGCGGTAAATAGGTACTCTAAAGCGATTGGCATGAGCTTCGGACTGGACAAGTGTGCCTGCGTCCACCTACACCAAGGAAGACTAGAAACTACATCATCGGGTCACGATCAGGATGTTCAACTCATCGGCGGAAATACCATTCAACATCTTGGTATTGGAGAAACATATACATATCTTGGAATACCGCAAGCGGAAACCCATGATGTGCTTGCGTTAAAAACGGCCCTTGGAAAAAGGTATCGCCAAATTCTCAGAAAAATTTGGGCTTCCGAATTATCTGGAAAGAATAAGATCCAGGCGACCAATTTGCTGGCCGTTCCTATACTGCTCTACACGTTTGGTGCAGTAAAATGGAACGTCGATGAGTTGAAGCAACTTGACCGAAGCACACGCAAGATGATGACAATCCATCGAAGTCATCATCCTAGATCTTCCGTACCTCGAATATACCTCCCGCGAGATAAAGGGGGTAGAGGCTTGCTGAGCTTAGAGTGTCTTCATCGCAGAACGGTTCTGGCTACAGCCTGCTCAGTTCTAAACAGCACAGATTTTCTTATGCGACTAGTACATCAACATGAAGTCGTCAATGCTGCGGCGTTTCTATATCGTGCCGCAGATAGGGCCGCAGAGGAGCTTGGCCTCCCATTTGATTCCAGCGACACTACGCATGGCCTAGCATCACTAACACCTTTGGTGCTCAAAAGTCGTGTACAGGAAGCAGAACATACGCTTCTACTAAGAGAACATGCTGACAAGCCCCTTCATGGTAAATTCTACGGCATTATACGTAGAGAAGAGCTCTCGATGAGTCTGTCCAACATGTTTCTCAAGTCTGCTGGATTAAAATCGGAGACTGAGGGATTTCTTTTTGCCTGTCAAGATGGCGTTATAGACACCTTAGTTTACCGCGAGCGCATAATGAATATACCTGTAGGCGATACCAACTGCCGAGCGTGCAAGCAAGAGCCAGAAACACTTGGACATGTTCTCAGTGGATGCTCAAAATATGCACGATACGGGTACATAGAGAGACACAATGCGGCTCTAAAAGTGTTATATTACCATCTGAGGCACTTCTATGGTGTTGATCTATTGCCCGTCTTGCCATACACCCAGGGGGAACTCGAGTCCGTTGTGGAGAATGATCAGTGTAAGATCTACTGGAATTTCTCATTCTCGACCACTCAACGTATCAGTGCTACGAAGCCTGATATTGTCCTCCAAGATCTGAAGAACAAGATCATTTACGTGATTGAATTCTCGGCACCAGCCGATGGTAATATCACGGCAAAGGAGGAAGAAAAACGGGCGAAATATCAAGCACTTCTTTTCGAGCTGAGCAGGCTGTACCAAGGCTTCAAAGTCCATCTTGTAGTTCTCATAATCGGCTGTCTTGGAGGCATGAAAGCTTCATTTATTAGCCAACTCAACAAGATTCCGGCTTGCCAGCGTCAGGCTCATTCCATCGCGAACCGGATGCAAAAGGCTGTTCTTCTGGGATCACTTCATCTGGTCCGTCAACACTGTTCCTCATAACATTCTACAAAGATTGGTAGCTCTAAAAAAGTATCCAGAGGTGAAATTTCATCTCCAACTGTCCCGTCTGCCGCGTAAGATCATCCGCGGCTAGAGACCTGACTCCAAGGAACAGTGTTGCCCGATGTTTTCTCGCGTAAATTTCCCGCTCTTGCTTACCTTCTAGGACAGAAGGAGCAGAAGCGGATGACGTACACGTTCCAGTTGCGTCGGGATTGGTTGCTTTTAAAGAACCATGATCGTAGCTTCCGGAGCCTACAACTTCTCACATATAATTACAGATAATTAAAGATAATTTTCTGTAAAAATGTTTGTCTTTCTGGCTTTTTATCTTTCACCCCAGAGTTTTTTCAATGTGAATATCTAGAATCTTTTTCTACTGTTTTTAGTATTATATATATTATATATTTTTAGTATTATTTATTAATTAATTAAAAGTTTAATTTTCAAATTGAAATTCTGCATAAAATGATTTCAAGAAAAACAAGTTTTTGATTGTTATTAGGTCTAATATTCAAGTACCGATAATAATTATAAGTTTGTTCTAAACTCGAACACAATAAACTTGTCAGTTTTTACAATGAAAGTAGTATAGTGCGTGGGAGCAGAACGACCTGGATTTCACAATTAAAAAAAGTAACGCGGAACGCTCGTAAAATTTATCTAGATGGAAACCTATTTTCCTGAATATATTAAAAAAATATATAGATGCTGAAATTAACTGTTTATAGTCTTGAGCCCGTTAAAATAGATTTTATTTTCATATTCTCAGGTTATTAAGAGGCGAGACAGTCTCAGCAGAAAACAAAAGACAAGAAATTGTGAAATCTTTTTTTTTCAGAAAACCATAACAGGAATTGATTGAAAATTTTATTATTTTGTTGAAAAAGCAACAATTTTTTCAAGAATCATCCGTTTTAGTTGAAATTTAACTGTTTTGTAGAAAATTCTTTTTTTTTTGTTTTAAGATTCATCACTTTAGTTGAAAATTCATCTCTTTGTTTGAGAATGTAACAATTTTGTTCAATATTCGTCCTTCTAGGTTAAAAATTGAATAATTTTCATAGCAAATTTAACTATTTGGTTCAAAAATATTTTTTTTTTTTTTGAAAATTTATATTTTTCGGTTAAAAAATCAAATATTTTGTTAAAAATTGGTCTTTTTCACATAAATATTTTTAAATTTTGTTAAATTTCTCTTCTTTCTTGACATAAAAATCTTTTTTAGTTGGAAAATCAATTATGATGTTGAAAAGTCTTTTTTTTTATGAATTCAACTATTTTTTATTAAAAGGTAGCCGTCGCGGTAAAAATCAGGTGTCTGAAAAAAAATTCATCATT
>CAKNYM010052578.1:90090-110232 GCA_932195095.1 Andricus curvator
TTGCTTATAGTCATCGAGTATGTATTGAGAATACGCCATACAATTTTTAAGCATTTTTATCAACAAACGGCCGAATAATCGCGAGTTGTGTTTTATAAAACGTCGATTTTCGATCGAAAAATGTTGTAAGTTTTTGTCGTTTATCTTGAGTAATAATTGTCGAATGAAAAAGTTTGATAAGAAAAGTTTATCGGTCGCGTCAATGTGCATACGAAGATATATTTTGTTTTGCGTTTTGGCCACTTTTTTTTCATCGATCGATTTGGCCGAGTGGTCAGTACTTCTACGCGGTTTCACTTGTTGCATCCGTCACCGCAATTTAGGTATTTTGTTGAAAATTCATCTTTTTTGTAGAAAAGTAATCTTCTGGCTTTAAAATTCATCTCCTTCATTGAAAATTCAATTCCTTGCTTGAACTCTTTTGTCGAAAATTAATTTTTTTCGTGGAAGGTTCATCATTTTAGCTGTAAATTCATCTCTTTGATTGAAAATTCATCTTTTTGATTCAAAAATTCATCTCTTCTGGTAGAAATTTCCCCTTCCTTTGTTGAAAATGCAAAAGTTTGGTTAAAAAATGTATCTGTTTTAGTTAAGCATTCAACTATATTGTTGAAATTTCAACTACTTAGTGGAACTCCTTTGTCAAAACTTAATTTTATGAGTTTAAAATTGCACAATTTGATTGAAAATTTGGTTTTCTTCGGCTGAGAAATTATTTTTTCAACTGCAAATTTAAATACTCTCTTTTTGGTTGAAAATGTATCTTGTTTGTTGAAATATTCAACGATTTGGTTCAAAAAGTACCTTTTTTGTTGCAAGTTCAACTATTTGGTTGAAAATTCAGGTGTTTTGTTGAAAATTCTTTTTTTTTTATTGAAAATTCAAGTCCTTGGTTGAAAGTTGAACTCTTTTGTTAAAAATTAATTTTTTTTCGTTGAAGACTCATAATTTTATTTGAAAGTTTATCTCCTCGGTTGAGCTTCTTTGTTAATAATTAATTTTGTTAGTTCAAAATTGAACAATTTTGTTGAAAAAAATTTTTTCTTAGGTTCAGAATTAATTTTTTCAAGTGAAAATTTAATTATTTCATTTTTGGTTTAAAATTGATATTTTCTGGAAAAAATTCAACTATTTGGTTGAAAATTTAAGTATTTTGTTGAAAATTCGTCAATTCCTTGCTTGAACTCTTTTGTCGAAAATTAATTTTTTTCGTTGAAGGTTCATCATTTTAGCTGTAAATTCGTCTCTTTGGTTGAAAATTCAAATTCTTGGTTCAACTACTTTCTGAACAATTAATTTTGTTAGTTCAAAATTGAACAATTTTGTTGACAATTCAGGTGTTTTGTTGAAAATTCATCTTTTTCGGTAGAAAACTAATCTTCTTGGTTGAAAATTCATGCTTTTGATTGAAAATTTAACTCTTTTGTTTAAAAATCGTCTTTTTGGATGAATTCAACTGCTTTTGATTTAAAATAAACAACATTTTGGTTGGAATATTAACTAATAGATTTTTGTCTCTAAATGTTTACTCTGTATTTTTATTTGTCAATAAAATTTATTTGAAGACATAACGAATTTTCTCGCCTAATAGAGATTTCTAATAAATAATGTCCTTTCTGAGACACTAGCATTCGATTTAGTAACAAAACACAACATCCATTTGTTGAAAAGTGGTCAAGTTGTGAATTCATTTATAAAATTGTTTATAAAATAAAAAATTATTCTTTCTCGATTAAGTATCATACGCAGCGATTTATAAAATATATTTAGAGTTCAAAAACAAAATCTGGTGGTTGAAAATTGACGAAAATCGGTATTTGTTTATCAAATTTATTTAAATGATTAACAATTATTATCAGGTAATAAAAAATCGTACATATTATTTATTTCGGACAAATTTTCGAACAATTATGTTCGAGGAACAAAGTGAAATTTGATTATAAAATAACCAATTACTTTAAATTTTAAAAAAATGATAAACTAACCATTACTTTTACGTACATACAAAACAAAAAATGAAAAAATAGCCAAGTCATCAATTTGTGAACATAAAAATAACCAAAGTTCCTAAATGTTGTAACCTTCTGAATAATTATTATTTTATTAGAATAAAAAATTAATAGAAACAAATTAAAAAATCGGCTCTCATAAACCTCTTAGAAATTTAATTAGCTTTTATTTTTAAAGAAAGCTTAAATGTTATCAAAATGATTGTAAGTTCTAGACTAATTTTTCCAGAAAAACCTTTTTTGCTGGGTTTTCAGGAAAAAGTGATCCATAAACATGACGTAGAGCTAGGTTTGCATTTATAAATATAAATGCAGAATAATTAAATGAAAAATTAATTGCATGAAATAAATAAGAAAATTAACAATTCTTAAAATATGCCGACAGAAACTTATGATGGACTAAATTATACTAATTTTTACCAGATTTTTAGAGAAAATGGTTGACAATAATAATTTGTAAGTTTTAATGATATTACTTAAAAATTATATAAATCCGCAGACCCCAAAATTAAAAAAAAATCGTAAGAAAAAGTCGACTGCAGATTACAATTTTATTGCAGTGTTGTAAAAAAAATGATTGCTATATGTGGATTTTTGGTTTTTACTAAAAAATTTAATGAAATCCCACCAGAAATACTAAGTTTGAAAAAAAATTCCGCCAAGTACCTGTATGGATTTTAATATTTTATTTATTTATGTTAAAGATAATCAAGGTTGTGAAATCAAAAAATAAAGCCTTTTAGAAAATGTATAAATGGAAGTTTTTTAAATGAAGGAATTAGTTTGATACATTTTTTTGTTTGACAAGAAAAATAAATTCCTATTTTAGAGGAGCACAAAAAAATGTTTGGACCGCCTGTCATATATAATTTTTTTTATTATTATTGTTATGTTGGCACACTTATATTTATTATTTAGAGACAATAATAGTCCCGCCAAAATTTTGTATTCTTCTAAAGTATCAACTTAATTTTCTCATCGAACAAAGATAATTATTTATTAAACTAATTTATTCAGCTAATTCCTCGGATTAAAAACCACTCCTACTTATAAATTTTCTACTATTCTTTTTTTAACTCCTATGAAATATCTCAAAATTCTTTTGAATTTCTGCCAATTAAGTGATGATTATCCCATATAAAGCTTCATAAAGTTTTATCAATTTTATTTTTAATTATTCTTTTAAATTCTTTGCAGACTTCTTAAGGTCCTTATAATTTTTAACAAATTTGTGGAACATTGAAATCCACAAAATATGAAATAAAATCAATATATATAAAAATATATATATATATATATATATATATAAAATATATAAAATCAATATCAATAAAATCAATAAAAAAAAACTTTTCACATCTTTGATTACCTTTAACATAAAAAAATAAAATATCAAAATTCATGCAGGTACTTTGCCGAGTTTTTTTCACACGTAGTGTTTTTTGGGATACACCTGTAGAGCATATAATGTGCTATATATAATTTGCTATTTATGTTACTTGTAGGTACAAGCTCTTATTGATTACTCTATTAATAAATTGACTTTACTAGCTATAACAGTACACAAAAGGATAATGCACCCATTGAAAATATCTTGCTGACATTTCACCTGCCTGATAATGGTATAGGTTCCTAACGAGGAGTCAGAAAAGATTTTATAATTAAATTTGACAGGGTTCACCATAAATATTGTTCATTATGTCAGCGGAAGTAGTTTGGCCAGTCACGCCTCATTGGTTCGCAATCCACTTCTGGTGTTGTTCAATGGGAGGAACGTACGTGATACCTGTACGTGATACATGTACGTGATACCAGTGCATGAAGCTTTGCAAAACGATCTTATCGACTACTTGAGCTACACACGATTTCAAATATCGTGTAGTGTACCTTCATTTTTTGCACAATGGTTTCTTATGTTTTATGAAATGGAATTTTTTAATTAGTACACCTACCTCATATTTTACATTTTTATTAAAATAATTTAAAAATTGCATGTGAGATACAATTAACAAATAAGTACGGTAAGATGAATGTTCCGCTCACGTAAATACCAGAAATATTATTTTAATAAAAAAATCGGGGGCTTACTATACACTACCGACAAAAATGATCTATACGCTTAGCGCGAGCGGTACTAAAAATCACTGCTGACTTTGAAACGTGATTACTCGGTGAGAAAAGGAGTGAGAAACTTTTTTCAAAAACCATTGAAAAGCTCATAAAATTCTGCGTCAAATGACCCACAATAAAGATATTTTTGACCGTTTGAAGATTATATGTTCTACCGCCGGAAATTATCTCCGCGGCTAGTGCGTGCGGTACTAAAAATCACTACTGATTACTTGTTCAAAAAAGAAGCGAGAAACCTTACCAAAAAATCGTTAGAAAGTTTATGAAATTCCAAGTCGAATGACCCCTATTAGGGATATTTTTCTTCATCTGAAAAGAATATACGACGTGAGAAGTTTTTTTTTTTAATTAAAGAATTTATTGAATTTTATACCTTGACTAGACGTCCTGGTACCACCTAGGAAAGTTGTAGCAAAAATCTGAAATGTATACCATACAGTCTTGAAAGTCTTATCTTCAATTCAAGCCAATCAAATTTTTAAGAAATGTATGGATTCTCGAGATATGGAAAAAAATGCCCAAGCGTGATAGATTTAATGCTTTCACGATGATTCATTATGATAAATTTAAAATTTAATATTTTAGAATTTTAAATTAAAGCTTTTTCGGGTTTCAATCGTGTGCGAAACTATGAATGTTGCAGACCTTTCGTGAACATTGCAGTTCACTTCTTCAGGGCTGACCTGAAACTAAAGTTTCAGGTCAACTGCAATGTTCACGAAACGTCGGCAAAATTCATAGTTTCGCACACGATGGAAACCCGAAAAAGTTTTAATTTAAAATTTTAAAATATTAAATTTTTAATTTATCATAATGAATCATCGTGAAAGCATTAAATCTATCATTAAAGAATTCTACGGGGAGAGTTTTCTTACCATTACTAACACTTTTAGTAAGCTCAGGTCTTCTCAAGCTAAGCTACTAACATCTTTAGCTTTCTTGAAACGGTGTAGGGACAATAACATCGTCCCTAAATTCTTACAGCTGAAAAACCATTTGGGAACATCTAAATCAAAATCAATTCTACAAAAAACAAGTTTGCTTCTCTTGAAAGAAAGAATACAAGATACGAAATTTACCTTGCACACTACCTCCAAAAAACTATTAAAACTTCACCTTTTCCTATCAAATACTCTTAGATTTGACATTTGGTCTACATTGGACCGCATATAATTTGACCAATCCCAACGGATTAAAGATTTTTGCACTCAAAAACAAAAAATAAAATTTGACAAATTACTTCCAGTAAGGCACGCACCATTAACTAACACAGTAAAAAACATCACTAACCATCCTCTCAGCAATGAAATGATTTCAGCCTTATCTAAAGGACATAATTTTGCAGTAGCTCCCTCAACAATCCCGAAAGAAGAAATCATCAGTAATTTGGAATCCGCAATATATACCCTTTCACCCGAAAAAGCAAATGACATACGGCGTAGGACGGCCAACATCTTACGCCAAGCCCAACTTCCCTCCTCAAACTTAACAAAACAAGAAAAAACAGCAATTAAAGAACTCAGTCAGAACAAAGACTTCATAATATTACCCGCAGACAAAGGCAACGCAACAGTAGTAATGAATAAAGAAGACTATAACAAAATCATGGACCTTCTTACTGACAATACATATAAAAAACTCAAAAAAGACCCCACAAAAACAATAGTCAGCAAAACAAAAACCCTTGTGAAAGACTCAAAACTTGACAGCGAAACAATATCCAAATTAAAATCTACTAATCCCATCTAACCAAAACTTTACGGACTCCCAAAAATCTACAAAAACAACATCCCACTCAGACCGATCGTCAGCGCAATAAACTCACCAAGTTACAACCTAGCACACTTTCTCGCCAAAAAACTGAATCCTTTCACAGGAAACTCTATCACACACGTGCAAAACTCTTCTGACTTCATCAGGAAGATACAACAGATTCACATTCAACCCCAAGACATCCTAGAGAGTTTCGACGTAGTATCTCTCTTTACAAAAGTACCAATCTCTGATACAATCGATATTATTAAATCCTTTGCGAACTTCCCCTCTAATCTCACACCTTTAATAGAACACTGTCTCACTAATACCTACTTTTCTTTCAATAACCAATTCTACGCACAAACCTCAGGAGAAGCAATGGGATCTCCAATATCACCTGTAATAGCCAACATCTTTATGGAGAATCTAGAAACTAAAATCTTTAACAAATCCAAGCTTAAACCAGAATTTTTGTGCCGTTACGTTGACGACACTTTTGTCATATGGAGACATGGACTAGATTAACTACACAAGTTCTTCAATTTCATCAATAAAATACACCTTAATATCAAGTTCACCATGGAAATTGAACAAAACGAAAATTACCTTTCTTGGACGTACTAGTTTACAAAAGATCTGCCAACACATTAGAACATGAAGTTTACAGAAAACCCACCCATACAAACAGATACCTACATGCCTCGTCCCATCTCAAAAGCAATCGGTCATAAACTCCCTTGTATACAGAGCTATCTCCATATCAGATAAAGATAACTTACAAAAGGAACTACAAAATGTTAAACAAATGCTAAAAAAAACGATTACACAAACAAAAAAATTAATAAAGCAATAAGAAAATACACTCGAAAAAACAAGTCAACACAACCTACTAAAGAAAGAGAGAGAAAAACGACCACCATCCTACCCTACATTCAAGGTATCACAGAACAAATAGGAAGAATTCTCAACAAACACAACATCCAAACTATATTTAAGCCACCTGCGAAAATAGGGCAACTTCTAAAGAACCCTTAAGATGAAAAAGAACCTTACAGTGATCCAGGAGTATATAAAATCCCTTGTTCTTGTGGCAAAGTCTATATTGGAGAAACGGGGAGGGCGGTAAGTCAACGTGTAAAGGAACATGAGAGTAAAGTCAGGCTAAAACATTCCACGCAATCAGCAGTAGCTGAGCATCATATCGAAACAGCACATAGCATTTTTTTTTGACAAAACAACCGTCATCGTAAAAACATGCAATAAATTTCCAAGAAAACATAGAGAAGCAATCGAAACCTTAAAACTCCCTAATAACATCAATAGGGACAATGGATATAATATTAATCCGATTTGGCTTTCCGTCCTCCCGGGTTTAAAAAAAAAAGAATTGATTGGCCAATCAAGTTCGACCAGTCCCCACTATGGGGCGCTCTGGCCAATCATAGGCATCGTAGAGAACACATATATATGAACAACATAACCTGAAACTTCAGTTTCAGGTCAGCCCTGAAGAAGTAAACTGCAATGTTCACAAAACGTCGGCAACATTCATAGTTTCGCACACGATTGAAACCCGAAAAAGCTTTAAATTAAAATTTTAAATTTATCACAATGTCCAAGCGTGTCTGCGTCGATTTTCAGTCGGCGATCACTGCTGTTGAACAGTCCCGCTAGTTACGTTGACGGTAATTCGACGCAGACACCCTTGGAAATTTGTTGTCGTATCTTGGGAACCCGTGAAGATTTTTGAAGTTTTCTCAGCCTAAATTAAAGATGAGATTTCAGATATGAAGTCCTGTAAATTTAACATTTTTTCCACAAGTTTCCTAAGTCACAGCACGAGTTGAAGTTAAGGTACTAAATTTGAGAAATTCTCCGTGAACAGGACTCTTGCGGCCGACGGCGGTAATCGCCGACTGAAACTGGACATTTGAGATTTGGACATTTTTATTCATATCAGTTGAAGTCGAGGTATAAATTTCGAGAAATTCTTGATTTTTTTTCTTAGTTTCTCACGCGGTATATTCTTGTCGAAAGAACAAAAATATTTTCTTTAGGGATTATTGGACGCGCAATTTTGGAAGATTCTCAACCGTTTTTAAAAAAAGATTCTCGCTCCTTTTTTGAACCAGTAATCACGTTTCAAAGTCAGCAGTGGTTTTCAGCACAATTCGCGCTAGCCGTGTAAATCATTTCCGACGACAGCACGGAGAAAAATGGATGGTCAAAGTTAGAGGGTCAAAATTTAGAGAGCCAGTCCGTTCTTCCAGATAGTCTAAACAGCCATCCAGAATTTTTTTGACATAGTCGGAGAGACTCTCATTTTATGACCAGTCTGACTGTTATATAAATCTCAGACTCACCATCAGGGATAAGCAAGGTATCCTTTCGGGATGTTCAATACGATCATCTTGTTTTGACTCATTTCGACCATCCACGGAAGAGCAAATGACCCATCGCGGAGGGCAAACCTGATTAGTTACCATTGGCTTTTTTATTTAAAATGATTGAATGTGTAAGTCAAAGGTTCACAACAAATAATAAATGTACAGTGCATAAGAATATTAGGAATAATTGTAAATTCATATTTAGGATTAAAAAGATATTCTTTTCTTTAAAATTAAAATCGATCATTTATTTTTAAGGAGTAAATCTAATAAAAAATTTAAATTTAACTTCATAAGTCTTCCTTGTGAGCAAAGAATTATTTTTAATAACTTTACTCTTATTATTTGCTGTACACAATTGCTTTTCACATTTAGTCATTTCAAATGAGCGCGCCAACCTTAACCAATCCGGTTAACGACGCGATGCATGCAGTGTGAAAGGATATGAGAGTTGGGAGCACCATGGTCTAGACTCCAGAGCATTTTCGGAGTAAGTTGTTTGATAGATTCCACTTAATTTCATAATTTCCAGTCTCTTATAAGAGAGGGACTGGAATGAGTAGGAAAAGGACAACAAATATAGAAAATATAGGATAATCAAATCGACCCCCTAAGATGGCCAGGTCGACTGTCCGAGGAGATCAAGTCGACTATCTGATATGACCAAATGGACCCTCTATGATGACCGATTCGACCCTTTATAATGATCAATTTCGCCATTTGTAATGATCGGATCGACTCTCTATGACGCTTGAGTCGACTGTCCGAGATGACCAGGTCGACACTCTGAGATGATCGACTTGAATCTCTTATTTTAACCTTCTAGAGATAGTCGCTTTAGCTTGAGGGCTGTCCTATAGTTGACCCTGCAATATAGTCTGTCTATACATCAAGATGGTCAAACTGACCTTCCATTTTTCTCCGTGAGTGTATTTAAATAACTAAGAAAAAAACACATGCGCGCAGTTATTATTTTGTTTGTCTCACGCAAGTTGTAAATTAGAGTATAAAACTGGTTGTCCAGTATGTGGAAAAAGCGTAAACAGCGGGAATTGTACCGTCAATTTATTGGTGCGGGAAATGTTAGTGAAATGTGCGGGATTTTATTTTTGAAGCGGGAAAAGGAAACATTTTTTGAATTTTTAATCATCATATTTTCACTAAATCTACCAAAAAGTACAAAACGACTTAGGAATGTTTAAACGATTCAGAATGATAAATCAAGGTTGCTACAGGCCAGAAAATTCTGGAAAGTCAGGGATCTTAAAACTGGCCTGGGAAATTCAGAAAAATGTATGAACTTTTCTTCTTTCGCCAGTAAAAAATCTTTATTTCTTAAAAATTCGTCTTTCTGGTTGGAAAATTCATCATTTTAGTTAAAATTTAATCTCCTTGATTGAAAATTGTACTATTTTTTTTTTAAATTCGTTTTTTTAGTTGAAAATTAATTTTAAAAATTTTTAATTTTATTATTCCATTTTTGATTAAAATATTTATTTTTTGTTAGAGTTCAACTGTTTGGTTGAAAATTAACTTTTTTGTTTGAAATTAACTTCCTTGTTGAAAATTAATATTTTTTAGTTGAAAATTCAATTACTTTATAGAAAATTCGTCTTTTGGCTTGGAAGGTCAATTATTTTCAATGAACATTTTTTTCTTTCTTGACTGAAAAAACTTTATTTGTCAAAATTTCGTTTTTTATTAATTTTTTTACTGATAATTTCCGTTTTCCGTTTTTGGTGACTATTTAACTTTTTTAGCTGAAAATTCAACTATTTGTTTAAAATTCATGTATTTTGCTGAAAAATCGTCTTTTTTGGTGAAAATTAATATTGTTAGTTGAAAATTCGTCTTTTTGTTGAAAATTCGATATTGTATAGTTAAAAATATATCTATTTTGGTTGAAAATTTAATTTATTTATTGAAAATTCCACTATTTTGTTGAGAATATAATTGACTTTTCAAAAATTATGCTAATTTGTAAAAAAGTCATCTATTTGATTGAAAACTTAACTATTTTGTTGAAAATTCGTCTTTTTGGATAGGAAATTCGTCCTTTTTGATTGCAAACTCAACTCTCTTCTTGCAAGAAGAGAGAGCCAAAAAGAAGAGAGAGAGAGCCAAAAGAAGAAGAGAGAGCCAAAAAGACGAATTTCTCATGAGAAATTCGTCTTTTTGGCTTGAAAATGCAAATGTTTGGTTTAAATATAATTTTTTGTCGTTTAAAATTCAACTATTTGGATGAAAATTCATCTTTGTAGGTAGAAAACTTAAGTATATGGTTGAAAATTCAACTATTTTCTTAAAAATTTAATTATTTTGTTGAAAATTCAACTCATTGATTGAAAATTAAACTATTTTGTTGAAAATTCGTGTTTTTTGGTTGAAATATCAGCTATTACATTCTTCGTTGAGAATTCATCTTTAATTTGAAAATTCAACTATCTTCTAAAAAACTCGTCTTTTGGTTTGAAAATTGAATTATTTGGTTGAAAATGCACCTTTTAAGTTAAAATTTAATTTTTTGGTTGAAATATCAGCTATTACATTTTTCGTTGAGAATTCATCTTTGTGTTGAAAATTCAACTATCTTCTAAAAAAACTCGTCTTTTGGCTTGAAAATCGAATTATTTGGTTGAAAATGCAACTTCTAGGTTAAAAATTCATTTTTTAGAAAATTCAACTATTTGGTTGAAAATTCATTTTAAATATAAATGCAGAATAATTAAATAAAAAATTGATTGCATGAAATAAATAAGAAAATTAACAATTCTCAAAATATGCAGACCGAAACCTATGATGGACTAAATTATACTGATTTTTTTTCCTCAAAATCTTCTTGGCGACTAATTCATCTTTTTGGTAGAAAATTCATTTCTATGGTTGCAAACTTAGCTATTAGGTTGAAAATTCCTTAAAAAATTCATTTATTTGATAAAAAATCATCTTTTTTGGTGCAAAATTAATCTTTTTGGTTAAAAATTTATTTTTCTAACATTCTGACTATTCTATTCTTGGTTTAAAAGTGATTTTTTTAGTTTAAAATTCATGTATTTTGATGAAAAATTGTCTCTTTTGGCAGAAAATTCATCTTTTGGGTTGAAAATTCAACTTTTTGGTTAAGAATTCGTTTTTTGGTTGAATATTCATCATTTTAGTTACATTTTTTTTTTTGAAAATGTAACTAATTTGTGAAAAAATAGTTTTTTAGTTAAAAATTAATTTTCCAAACTTTAAATGTAACTATTTCATTTTTGCTTGAAAATTTATCTATTTTAGTTGACCCTACAAGTCCACGCTGGGGGCCATTGGACCCCAGCGCTTTTTCATTTAAGTGTCCCTTTTAGACAAAGATCAATATCGATGTTCTGACCCAATGTAAATTCGTTTTAGTTATCTGAGGACAGGTCACATAGGTTGGCGTCGTCAGTCAGTCCTCAGGTAGGAAGCAAGGTAGAAGCATAACGTGAGTGGGGGCCATTGGATCCCAGTGTGGACTCAGTGTAACTTTTTCGTACGATAAGTGAAATTTTCTTTTTAATTATTTTTGGTTTCTTTCTGTGCAAAATTATGTGTGAAAAGCAAATTTTTAATGAAATATTGCTTTAAAAATAGTATATTACATTTCTGGGTAAAAGTGGTCTATAAGGTTAAATTGCGGCTAAACTCGGGTCGGCTGCGCTTCTTCCCAACGTGCGATGTGTGACGATCACCGGTCGGGTCGCTGCGTTGAACGTGCGTCTGCGCACGAATAACATTTATGATTTGAAAACTAAAAAAACAATATAGACAATTCCTTTTTACATTTTTGAACTTTTAAATAAATTCTTTTGTATATTTAGGACACATAAAATAAAAATAACGTTTTTTTACTTTTGAATTTTCTCATTTTTCATCCCTCCGACTAATTAAACTTTTTGAAAGGAATTGAAGTGGCATATTTTTTTCTTATTCTCCAGCATTTCATCTTTCAACCCCTAGGAGAAATTGAAACAAAAAATTAAAACAAAAAAAGCAAAAATTAAACTCTATTTCCGTAATTTTACGCTTTTTTCTTCGGACTCTTTTTGCGAAAAATTGATTATAAAGTATATAAAATTTTTTTTCTAGTACTTTTGTTCCTAAGATACTCTTAACATTCCCAGGATAAGATCATGACCATCACTGTTGACAAAAATAATTTTGTGAGGCGTAGGGCACATCTTGAACTTGATGGCGGCCACTGGACCCCAGTGTGGACTCGATGAGTGCTCAAATATGTGTGGACTTCTAGGGTTAAAATTTCAATTATTTTTGCAGAAAATTCATATTTTTGTGTCAAAATTTCAAAATTTTTGGGTTGAAAACTGAAGTGTTTTTCAGGAAATTCGTCTTTTTGGTTTGAAAATTAGTTTGCTTTGGTTGAGGATAGATTTCAGCTGCTTTTTATTCAAAATTAAAATATTTTTTGTGTGAAAATATCAACTACTACACTGCTTGTGGAGAATTAATTTTTTTAGTTCATGCTAGATGGGAAGTATCAGTTTCTTTTGCGCGTTTTTGTTACACATTATAGCGTTAGCAGATAACTTGAACTATTACTTATAGCAACGCAATATTATCTCATACTGAATCGCACGATTACTCAACAGGCTTCACCTTTTTATTTCGCGATCGCGATCGCGATAGACGTGCGAAATCGCGATATTCAAAAGCATGAAGATCAACTTCTCTCTACTCTCACTGTAGGGGAAACCAGTACGAGGTGAATACCAGTACGAGCTGAATAATGGGAAAAAGTGACTGGGTTTTAAAACAAAATTTCTCTAGTATTTTTAGTGAGTCACAATATTAAAAAAGAGTTTTATCATAAGCCTCTTTACCACTTGCTTGCTATTTTCTAATTGAAAAAATTGAAAAATGTGTTTCCTTACAGATTATCATTTTTTAAGAAATTAAATTTCTTTCACTATTGATTCACTGATTTCTTCGATTCGTCAAACCTTTGGCTTCAAAACTGTCTAATGATGAATTCTCTTAGTTTTCATCAAAAATGTATTTTACGCTTTTTTATTAGAAGTATCGTCCAGGATGAGCTGAATAAATTGTTGACAGGTTAGATTTGGGTATCAAAGTAATTTTTTTGCTTCTAGGTTGCGATCAAAAATAAGGAAAAGCTACCAATCAAACGAATTTTAAATCAATTTTGGTTTATTGCTTCATGAGTACCAGAAGAGTACCATTTGGTATTTAATACTCTTCCTACCTATTATCATTTATCAATATTCGGACTAAATTTTTTCTATTCACCTAGTATTGGTTTCCCCTATTTACACCTGAAAGTAAAACGCGATTCGCTTCGCGGGTCTTACAAAGTGCACTTGGAATTCTTTTGAGTCATGCAGCAGGCCATAAAGTTCTTTACGGCCCTCGTTAGAACTTACAATGTGCGCTGGAGCAAATTGCAATAGTAATGCAAATTTAGGTGACCGGGTGAGTCACCTCTGTTTAGTTGGAATGAACTAATTGTTCCTATAATTAGAAGAAAAAAATTTCTAATTTAATGGCTGCACTTTCTATACGCATTCAAACTTCAAAGTCTCGTCGTACCGAGGGGTCGACTACTCCGCTATTCCTGGTACACTCACTAAATATTCCTATATATTCTTTCAATATTCCCAGATATTCGTGATATTCTTGATATTCTTTATATTCCCAAATATTCTTCATATTCTTCATATTGCCTCATATTCCTACATATTCCCACATATTCCCACATATTCCGAAGTATTCCTAAATATTCACAAATATTCTGAAATATTATATTCCCCAATTCCCCGATTCCTTCCCTTCCGTTCACCGATTTTATTTGTATAGCTTTTTATCTGGTGCCTTTGCAATTATTATGCAATTATTATTATTTTAAATTGCACATAAATTGAATAATAATTTACTTGTCGTTCATACAAGTTTAAAAGTTATTGACTTTGGATAAGTAATTTTAGATTGTTAGTTTAAAATATTTTTAAATTCAAAATGGTTTAAGTTTTAATATATATTATTAATTTAATTTTTAAATTGTTTATTGTTTTATCATGAACGATGGCGTAGAATTTTTAGGTTTTCTAAATTGATATTATTCAATTTTACATATCTTTTTTTGAACTAATAAAGTTTTGATGCTTAACTTTCAAATGGTCTAATCTGATTTAACGGGCCGTGTATAAATTACCTAGTTGAATATCTAAACAAACAAGATGAATTCTCAAGAAAAAATGTAATAGTTAATATTTTAACCACTAAAAGATTTTTATTTTAAATCAAAAACAGTTGAATTGAAAAAAGATGAAATTTCTACAAAAGAGATAAACTTTCAAATCAAGAAGAAAAATTGTCAACAAGTGTTGAATTTTCAACCAGGAAAGATTTTTCAGACAATAAAGAAAAAAAACTCCACCCAAAATATTGAATTTTCAAGCCAAAAAGACGAGCTTTGTAAAAAACAATTAATTTTCAACCAAATAGATGAATTTTTAACTAAAATTATGAATCTTTATACAAAAAAATGAATTTTGAAGAAAGAAGTTCAACTTTTAATGAAGAAGTTGATTTTTCAACCTAAGAAGATTAATATAAAAAAAATGTAATAATAGTAGATATTTTAACAAAAAAATATTAGACTGTTTAGTCAAAAACAGTTGAATTTAACCAAAAAAGTCGAATTTTCAACAAAATACTTGAATTCTCAACTAAAACAGATTAATTTTCAACCAAAAAGTGTTGCATTTATAACAAAAAAGTGGATTTTCTACCGAAAAAGAAGAATTTTCAACAAAATACATCAACTAATTTTCAACCAAGAGGATTATTTTTCTAACAAAAAATATGAATTTTCAACCAAATAGTTGAACTGTCAACTAACAGAGATGAATTTTTTACAGAAAATGTAAGAGTTAAATTTTCAGTAAAAAAATCATTTTCAGCCAAAAAAAAAAACGAATTTTCAACAAGATAATTAAATTTTGAACTAAAGAAATTACTTTTTAACTAAAATTATGAATCTTTAACTATAAAAATGTGTTTTTCAACAAAGTGGTTCAACTTTCGACCAAATAGTTCAGTTTTCTACCAACTTGCGGACTTTCATACCAAATTATTGAATTATCTACCATATTGTTTAATTTTCGAGCCCAAACTAAGAATTTCCTACATAAAAGTTGAATTTTTAACCCGAAAATGTGATTTTTCAACCACAAAATTAATTTTCAACTTAAACAGATTACTTTTTTACCATTTTTAAACAAAATAAATTACATTTCTACAAAAAAAGGAGAATTTTCAAATCAAAAAGACAAATGTTCCACAAAATAGTTGGATTTTCAACCAAAGAAAAATTTTTTAGTCAAGAAGGAAAAAAATGTAAGGACTTCGAACCAAAAATAGTTGGATTCTCTTATTGGGTTCTAATAATTCAGTTCGCATTTAACTAATAACCGAAAAAGGGGAACTAAAGAATAATAGTAATAGAATACACAAACTGTGTCGGACTTCGCAACATTTCAGGCACTGAAGATATTATAACATTGTACTAAATTGTACTAAAATTGTAACTAAATACTTATTGTTATTAACACATTTACTTTTCTAAAACTAATTTCATTAACCTTCCACGTTTATTTAATTAACAGTGTTTAGCCCCTTATTTATTTGTTTATTCATTTATTGTTATTATTTCGTGAATTTATGATTAGTTGTGGATCTCGGGACAGTGAGGGTACGTGGGTTAGCGTTTGCGGATGATAAGATTTTTATGGCAGAGTCAATCGAAGATTGGCTAAGAATGTTGAGCAAACTGAACATAAGCATGAAGAACATAGGCCTCAAAATTAACATAAATAAAAAAAATTATGGTGTTTGAAGGAAAGGGCGAAAATGTATATATATGTAATTTAATACACATAATTGATATATATTTCGAAATCTTGTCTCATATTCCCAAATATTCCCTCATATTCCTACATATTCTCTCATATTCCTGCAGATTCTCTCATATTCCTACATATTCTCGTATTGTTCATAAATTCTTTGTATTCCCAAATATTCCGATATATTCTGTATATTACCGCATATTCTTTAGGCTTAGGGAATATATTCCTGGTACACGAGAAATCAGAGTGGTCGACCCATCGCGTCGTACCAACGCACATTGGGACGGATTTGGTATTAACTGTTCAAAATAGTCAACGGCCTGTAATTCTTGACGGATTTGGATTTTTTTTTATGGATTTCCATTAAATTTCTAAGAAAATTGTCTGAGCGGACTGTACTTTTTTTTTCAATAATATATAAAAAAAGCGGGAAAATTAGAATTTAAAACAATGAGGTATTTTCACTTTAACCACCAGCTAACTTCACTTCGTTGAGTGCTGAGCGGAGAACAATATCTTCGTAATGAATAATGATTATTATGATTTTATTATTTCATTAAATAGTTCTTACAAAATAAAAACAATTTTTTTATACACTTATATAAAAAAAATTAGTTTTTACGATGATATTAGCAAAATAAGGCAAAAATGGACTGAATCCCATGCATTTGATCCATTATTTTCCCCTCAGCAGTTAATGAAGTGAAGTTAGCTGACTGGGAAGTGAAAATGCCTAATATGATTTTTTAGCTCGACACAAAGTACTTTAACACGATTGCTACAGGCCAGGGAAATCCATAAAGTCAAGAAAAATCAAGGAATTTAAAACTGGTCAGGGAAAATTAGGGAATGCCAGGAAAAACCTGCCAGAGTCAGAGAATTTTTGATAAACTGAATTTGAAGTTAATTTGATTATTTTGTGGTAAATTCAATAATTTTGTTAAAATGACGTTCTTTTTGTTAAAAAATTCGATTGTTTTGTTGAAAATTCATCTATTTTGGTAAAACTTGCATATTTTTCGGTTGAAAATCACAAATGTTTTGTTGAAAATTAATCTGCTTGGGTTGAGTATTCCACTATTTTTTTGACATTGTTTTCTTGTTTGGTTGAATTCAACCGTTTTTGGTTTAAAATTAAACTTTTTTTTATTGGAATATCAACTATGATCTTTTTCGTTAAAAATTAATCTTTTTTGGTTCATGATTCATGATTTTAGTTGAAACTTTTTTTTTAATCTAACTATTTTGTTGAAACTTAATTTTTTTCAAAGAAAATTTTAATATTCCATATTTTAATGAAAACTTATCTTATTCAGTTACAGAATCAACTAATTTGTTAAGAACCTTCTTGGTTACTAATTCATCTTTTTAGTAGAAAATTCATATCTATGGTTGAAAATTTAACAATTAGGTTGAAAATTCCTTTAAAAATTTATTTACTTTGATAAAAAATAATCTTTTTCAGTGAAAAATTAATTTTTTTGGTTGAAAATACATTTCGTCGTTTAAAAATTAGTTTGAAAAAAATAAAAAATATTTTTTTCAACTGAAAATTTAACCACCCCATTTTTTGTTGAAAATTTATCTTTTTTGATAGAAATTTAATCTTCTTCAAAAATTTGTTTCTTTGGTTAAAAATTAAATTAATTCCTTGCAAAATTATTTTATTTCTTTGAAAATTAATTTTTTTTCTCAAAATTTAACTATGCTATTTTAAGTTGAATTCTGGTCTAATTATGTTTTAATTTTATACTGTTTTATTTATGTTTCAATTCTGTTTTAGTTGGAAAGTTAACTTTTTTGTTGAGAATTCGTCTTTTTGGTAGAAAATTAATTTTTTAATGAAAATTTAATTTTCATATTTTTGAGAAAAATTCATTTCTTTGGTTGAAAATTTAACTATTTTATTTAAAATTCGTGTTCTTTTTTGGTTAAAAATTTGTTTTTCCAACATTCTTACTATTCTATTTTTGGTTTAGAAGTGATTTTTTTTTAGTTTAAAATTCATGTATTTTGATGAAAAATTGTCTCTTTTGGTAGACAATTCATCTTTTGGTTTGAAAATGCAACTTTTTGGTTGAGAATTCGTTTTTTGGTTGAATATTCATCATTTTATTTTCATTTTTTTTCGGTTGAAAATTGAACTAATTTGTGAAAAAATAGTTTTTTAGTTAAAAATCAGGTTTTTTAACTATAAATGTAACTATTTCATTTTTGCTTGAAAATTTATCCTTTTGAGTTGAAATTTCAATTATTTTGGCAGAAAATTCATATTTTGGTGTCAACATTTCAAAATTTTTGTTAAAAATTCACATTTTTGGGTTGAAAAATGAACTGTTTTTCAGGAAATTCGTCTTTTTGGTTTGAAAATTAGTTTTCTTTGGTTGAGGATAGATTTCAACTGTTTTTGATTCAAAATTAAAATATTTTCTGGTGAAAATAACTACTACACTGTTTGTAGAGAATTCATTTTTTTATCGGATATTCATCACTTTGGTTTAAAATTCCACTATTTTGTTAAAAAATTCTTCTTTCTTGGTGGAAAACTTATTGTTTTAACTGGAAATTTAATTTTCCCATTCTCGGTTCAAAATTGATCTTTTTGAGTGTGACTTTTATCACTAAAATGGTTTAAAATAAATTCATAAACAAACATTTTTTCCAACTCATATTATTGCTCTCCTAGGTGTAAGGTATCAAAAAATTGTCATTAATTGAAAATTTATAAACAATTTAGAAAATTATAAACAATTCTTCAAACTATTAAAGCCCATGGTCAGACCAATATACGTAACAAACTAATACACAAAAATTGTTTATAAGAATAAACTGAAATGTTTAATACAATTCCTATGTTATTTGAATATATCTTAAATAATTCGAATCAACAACGAGTTTGCTTAAGTAATTTGTTCAGAGATAAACAAACATATTGTTTAAATGGCTTATTTTCCCGTTGTATTTGTTGCTATATAATCATATAATAAACCTTAATAAAATTTTTTTTTAACTCACAAGAAACATTTATTTTAACATTCAGTTAGCATGCAGTTGAATTTGTTCTTACTTTCGCTGCTCACATATTTTTTAAACAATTGATTATTTTTAATAAATTGTGCCTTTTTTCGGGGAAAACATTCTCTATAATTCTAATGTTTCTAATTTTGAAAGCAAATTTTTCTATAGCTGAAATCGTTAAAACAATTGGTTTGTAAGAAAAATTTGTGTAAACAAATAATCATATTTGAAGATTATTTACTTATTTATAAAATAAGAAACAGTAAAGTTGCAGTAAATGTTTTCTTCGAAAAAATGAGCCATGATTTGTTTAAAATTCAACTATTTAAAGAAAAAATCTGCCCGCTTCGCGGGCACATTCTCATGGCGCGCTTCGCGCGCGGCTCGCAAGTTTGAGCGCGCCTAGGGCGCGCGACTGTTGGATCTCGCGCTTCGCGCTCGATCATATATTTATCTCGCGCTTCGCGCTCGATTATGTATTCACCTCGCGCTACGCGCTCGGGCGTATTTGCATCGCGCTTTACGCTAGGCTCCTCTAGATTTTTGAACTTCGTGTTCGACTTCGATGAAAAGAAAAAGTTTGTTTGCAAATATTATAAAATTATCAAAACCTCTACATATTAAGTATATATATATATACCATTAAACCATTTCCCTTTCAGGGTAGGCGTGACACTACCCGATTCGGGTAGTGTTTCTAGGTTTTTCTTGTAGTTATAAATAACTACAAGTGTGGGCTCACCACACCCACGATGTGCCAACAGCACTCATGTTAGTATTCTTGAATGGTCACCCATCCAAGTACTAACCGCGTTCAAGGCTGCTTAACTTCAGTGATCTGACGAGAACTGGGTTTTTCAGCGTGGTATGGCGTGATTGTTAAATTTTCTTTTATTTTAGACTGAAAAGGAACTTTATTTACTCAAGGTTCTATCG
>CAKNYM010052578.1:115232-154290 GCA_932195095.1 Andricus curvator
GTTCAGATGATTTTAACATCTGAATATGTTACAGTTTAACATAAAAATATTTTTACGCCTAACATCTCAAAAAGATAGTAGATGTTTGGCATGAATATCTGCATGTTAGGCGGAACAATCTTACCCTTTGAACATCTACATTTAAACATCCATTTTTCTCCGTGTAAAATTGTTCAAAAAATTTTAATCTGCTTCGAAATCCTATGATTTTTTATTAAAAGTGCCGATTTCCGGTATGACAGGCCAACAAAATCCAAAATTTTTTTTCGAGGAAAAACACTCACATAACATAACCTTAAATTGATCCAAATTGCAAATCTTTATTGACATTTAACTATTTTTGTTCAAAATAACCGAGTTCCGATGAAAAGCATTAACACAAACTTATACATTGTACAAAAATTTGTATATTTTTCAAAATCTAATGTAAAAATACCGATTTCCAACATCGTTTACAACCCCAACATAACCTAAAATTGTTAAAAAGTTATGAATTTTCTTTCAAATCTAATTAAAAAAAAAACCGATTTCCTATAAAAAACATGAATATGATCTGAAACTGTTTAAAAATTGAAAATCTTGTTCGAACTATGGATAATTTTTTTTTCAATGAAAATATTTGGGATAAAACGCTAACTTAACTTGAAATTCTTTCAAAATTATAAATCTTTAAAATCTATTAATTTTTGGATAAAAATGTCAATTTTCGTTAAGAAAACGCTAATAAACAAATTGTTGAAAATTGGGAATCTGAATGATTTTATGTTAAAATTTCTTTTTTTTAACTATTAATTTTGATGTTAATGATTTTTGTTTAAAAAAACCGACTTTACGGTGACAAACGTTAACCTACGCCCTTATTGTTCAAATATTGTGAATATTCTTTGGAATATAATGATTTTTTATTAACCATAGAAATTTTAGACGAAAAACACTATCATAGCCCAACAAAAAATTGGTTTTGTTGTTTCTTGTTTACAGAAACTAATTTCTGGTGAAAAATGTCAACATTGCCTACAATTGCCAAAAGATTGTGAATCTTCTTTTAAATCTATACCGAGTTCCGGTGAAAAACGCGAAATTATGTATTTAATGATTCTGAATGATAATCCAAAAAATCTTACGATTGTTTAAAATAAAACTGTCATTTTTTCATAAAAAAAATTAATATGACAAAGAAAAATTGTACAAAATTGTAAATCTTCTTTGAAATTTATTTATTTTTGTTTAAAATAACCCATTACCGTAACATAGCCTTAAATTGAACCTCAAATTGTTCAAAAATTGAAAGTCTGCTTTGAACTATAATGCTTTTTGTTTTAAAATACCAATTCTTGGTGTTAAACGCGTACGTAACATAATCATATTGTTAAAAAAATTATGAACCTTTAAAATCTAATACTTTTTATTTAACAATGACAATTTCCGATAAAAACGATAACAAAACGAAAAAACGTAATTTTTTAAAACATGTTTAATGTTTAAAATATGATAATTTTTTATTGAAAATTAAAAATTAAAATATAAAGCATCATCAGTCGCGCGTTATGCGCGCGTGTTCTTGTTCGATTTGAGGAAAAAAATAATTTTTAATATAAAATAAAAATTTCGAATAACTATTTATTATTTAAGTTCGTATAAAGGGTTATATAAATATAATTTTCTAAGATTCCTAAGAAAGCTTGAAAAGATTTTTGAAAATTTCAGACATGTCAAATAAAAATTTCAACAAGAAAGTTAATCATCAATCACTTAGTTGAATGTTCAACAAAAAAAGGATACATTTTCAACGAAACATGTAATAGTTGATATTTTAGTCAAAGAATATCTTCATTTGAATCAAATTTTAATTTTTCAACAAAAAAATATGAATTTTCAACAAAAAGGTTAATTTTGAACCAAGGAGTTTAATTTTTAACCAAAAAGATTAATTTTCTACCAAAAATAACTTTAATTAAATAGTTCAAAACTCCACTATTTTGTTAAAAGGTTTTTAGTATTTGGTCGCAAATTAAACTGTTTTGTTGAAAAAAAATTTTTAAAGAAAATTCGTCCTTTTGGACTGAAAATTCATCTTTGGATAAAAAAGTCTCTTTTTGGTTGAAAGTTAATTCGTTTCAATTGGAAAGTATATGATTATTTTTCTGTTTGAGAATTTACTATTTTGTTAATAACATTTCATGATTTGGTTAAAAATTTAATTTTTTTGTCGAAAATGCAATAATTTCGTTAAAAAGTCATCCTTTTTTGTAAAAAATTCAACTATTTTGTTCAAGTTTGAGTAAAAAATTTTACTATTCGGATGAAAAATAACTTTTATGTAGATAATTTATATTTTTGGATTATAAATTCAATTATTCTGGTATTTGGATAGAAAATTTGTCCTTTTGGATTTATTGTTTAAACGATCCACAAGGTACAATGCACTATAAAATTATTTGCAAAAGTTTTTAAAATTTTCGTTTTTCGAATCAAAAAATATAAAAATTCAAATAAAAATGAAATATATTTTAATTAATATATATTTCGACACTAAGGTATGAACCGCGACGCTCGCGTACTGACGCCAGAAGCTTTGAGACTATTATATGTATCATATCTTTCGACAGAGTGCGTTTCGCTTGAAATGAAAATATGTAATTGATGCAAAAAATATAATTTTAATGACCACTCTAATCCTGTGCATTGAACTACCACAAGTCCAGGAAAGCAGTTCACGCATAAACGAGACCACTCGGTAAGGCTTTTAATTCTGGTTGCATATGAAATTGACAGTACTTTCCTGATATTTCGCTAACTGGTTTGTTAAGTAACCGAACTGCGGTTTCATGCATAATTAGTTTTTGAATACGCGCCTCTACGCTTGTCTGCAGAAATTTAAAACACAGCCAATAGAAATCAGTGTTTCGTAGGCGCGGTTCTCCGTCACATACATGAATGCGTAACTTCTGGTTTGAGTGTGGTGACTTGATTAAATGATTATAGGGTGAATTGATATCTATGCAGAACCGGTACCGTTGACTGGTTCTGGCTTTTCTAGGTCTTTCTTAGTTATTTTGTTTACATTTTGACATTATGTATATAACTTGTTGTTCGGGTTATTCTCGAATCAGGTCGCGAATGGCTACTTAAGTGAATGTTAAATAACTTTAAAAATAGTTTGCACTTTCCTCGTGATGTAAGACTTCACACTCTTTCCCCTATTCCCCTCTTTTTCAAAAAAATTCCTTTTTTATTTTCGGTTGAAAGTTGACTCGTTTTATTCGAAAAGTCTACAGTTATAGAAATAAAATTTTGGTTAACAATTTTACTACTTTGTTGAAAAGTCGTCTTTGGATTTCAAAAGTCTACAGTTATATTCTTGGTTCAGAATTCATCTCTTTTAGTTGAAAATTCGACTATTTTGTAGAAAATGTATCTTTTTGGATTGAAAATTTAGATTTTGGTAGAGAAATCATCTTTTTTGGTTAAAAGTTGATACTTTTTAATTGAAAAGTCTACTATTCTATTTTTGGCTCAGGTTTAATATATTTTGGTTAGAAATTCTACTTTTTGTTAAATATTCATCTGTTCTATTAAAAAGTCATCTTTCTGGTTGAAAATTGATCTGTTTTGTTGAACATTATTCGTCCTTTCTGAAAGAAAATTCTTCTTTTTGGATTGAAAATTCGTCCTTTTGAATTGAAAATTCAAATTTTGGTAGAAAAATCATCTTTTTTGCTTAAAGGTTGATACTTTTTAATTGAAAAGTTTGAGAATTCATCTCTTTTAGTTAAAAACTCGACTACTTTGTTGAAAATTTATCTTTTTGGTTGAAAATTGAACTGTTTTGTTAAACATTCGCCCTTTTTATAGAAAATTTGTCCTTTTGGATTGAAAATTTAGATTTTCGTAGAGAAATCATCTTTTTTGGTTAAAAGTTGATACTTTTTAATTGAAAAGTCTACTATTATATTTTTGGTTCAGAATTAATATCTATTGGTTAGAAATTTTACTTTTTTGTTAAATATTCACCTCTTCTATTAAAAAGTCATCTTTCTGGTTGAAAATTGATCTGTTTTGTTGAACATTATTTCGATACCTGCATGTTAAAAAAACCTCTCTTGGAGTGATCGTCTAAAACGACCACTCTGGCGTTGGTTGTCTAAAAGAACCACTCCATTTTTTCAGTTGGCCCCTCGTTTTAGTACGGATACTTACACGGCAAACAGCAGATAGGTTTAGTAATTATTACTCTCCGGTTTAATATATTATTTTAAAATATTTTGAATTCGTGGATTTCAAGGAATTCAAGCAACGCGGAATTCAAGGAATTCACAGAATTCACGGAATTCAAGGAATTCCAGGAATTTACGGAATTCAAGGAATTTACGGTCTTCAATGCATAAACGGAATTCAAGGAATTCAACGAATTTCACGGAATTCGCGGAATTCGAGGAATTCACGGAATTCAAGAAATTCACAGAATTTACGGAATTCACAGAATTCACAAAATTGAATTAATTTGTGGAATTCAAGTAATTCACGGAATTCACAGAATTCACGGAATTCATAGAATTCACGGAATTCATAGAATTCAAAGAATTCACGGAACTCAAGGAATTAGAGGAATTCACGGAATTGAAGGAATTTCAGGACTTCAAGGAATAAACGGAATTGAAGGATTTCACGGAATGCAACGAATTTCACGGAATTCAAGAAATTTAGGGAATTCACGAAATTCAAGGAATTCACCGATTTCAAGGAATTTATGGAATTAAAGGTATTCCGTTAATCCATTTCATTTCTGATATTCCGTATATTTCGTGAGTTCATTGAATTCCGTGAATTCCTTGACTTTCTCGATTTCCGTGAATTCTTTGAATTCCGTGAAATTCTTTGAATTCACGGAATTCAAGGAATTCACGGAATTCAAGGAATTCATGAAATTGAATTAATTATTGGAATTCAAGGAATTCGCAGAATTCAAGGAATTCACGGACTTCACGGACTTCACGGACTTCACGGAATTCACGGAATTTACGGCCAACGGCCATGCCACGCTGAAAAAACCAGTTCTCGTCAGATCACTGAAGTTGAGCAGCGTTGGGCGCGGTTAGTACTTGGATGGGTGACCATTCGAGAATACTGCGTGCTGTTGGCATATCATGGGTGTGATGAGCCCACACTTGTAGTTATTTATAACTACAAGAAAACTATCCACCTAGAAACACTACCCGAATCGGTTAGTGTCACGCCTACCCTGAAAGGGAAATGGCTTAATGGTATACTTACGGAATTCAAGGAATTCACGGAATTCAAGGAATTCACAGAATTCACGGAATTCACAGAATTCACGGAATTCACAGAATTCACGAAATTGAATTAATTTGTGGAATTCAAGGAATTCACGGAATTCATAGAATTCTAAGAATTCACGGAACTCAAGGAATTCACGGAATTGAAGGAATTTCCGGACTTCAAGGAATAAACGGAATTGAAGGAATTCACGGATTTCAACGAATTTCACGGAATTCAAGAAATTCAGGGAATTCACGGAATTCACCGACTTCAAGGAATTTATGGAATTCAAGGAATTCCGTGAATCCATTCAATTTCTGGAATTCCGTATATTTCGTGAGTTCATAGAATTCCGTGAATTCCTTGACTTTCTCGATTTCCGTGAATTCTTTGAATTCCGTGAAATTCTTGAAATTCCGTGGAATTCTTGAAATTCCGTGGAATTCTGTAAATTCCGTGGAATTCTGTGAATTCCGTGAATTCCGTAAATGCCTTCAATTTCGTAAATTCTGTGACTTCCGTTAATTCCATGAATTCCTCGAATTCCGTGAATTCTTTAACTTCCGTGAATTCCGCGAATTTCTTGAATTTTGTAAATTCCTTGAAATACGTGAATTCCTCTAATTCCTTGAATTCCGTGAATTCCCTGAATTCCTTGAATTCCTTGAATTCCGTGAATTCTTTGAATTCCTTGAATTCCATGAATTTCTTGAATTCCGTGAATTCCTTGAACTCCTTTTATTCTTTGAATTCCTTGAATTCCGGAAATTCCGTGAATTCCATGAATTCCTTGAATTCCGTGAATTCATTGAATTCTATGAAGACCTTGAATTCCGTAAATTCCTCGAATTCCTTGAATTCCGTAAATTCCTTAAATTCCTTGAATTCCTTCAAATCCGTATTGCTTGCATTCCTTGAATTCCTTGAAATCCGCGAATTCAAAATATTTAAAAATAATATATTAAACCGGAGAGTAATAATTACTAAACCTACCTGCTGTTTGCCGTGTGTGTATGCGTACTAAAACGAGGGGCCAACTCAAAAAACAGAGTGGTTCTTTTAGACGACCAACGCCAGAGTGGTCGTTTTAGACGATCACTCCAAGAGTGGTTTTTTTAACATGCAGGCATCGATTTGTCCTTTCTGAAAGAAAATTCTTCTTTTTGAATTGAAAATTCGTCCTTTTGAATTGAAAATTCAAATTTTGGTAGAAAAATTATCTTTTTTGGTTGAAGGCTGATACTTTTTAATTGAAAAGTCTACTATTATATTTTTGGTTCAGAATTCATCTCTTTTAGTTAAAAATTCGACTATTTTGTTGAAAAATTATCTTTTTGGTTGAAAATTGAACTGTTTTGTTAAACATTCGCCCTTTTTATAGAAAATTTGTCCTTTTGGATTGAAAATTTAGATTTTGGTAGAGAAATCATCTTTTTTGGTTAAAAGTTGATACTTTTTAATTGAAAAGTCTACTATTCTATTTTTGGCTCAGAATTAATATGTTTTCGTTATAAATTCTACTTTTTTGTTGAATATTCACCTGTTATATTAAAGAGTCATCTTTCTGGTTTAAAATTGTACTGTTTTGTTGAACATTATTCAACCTTTCCAAAAGAAAATTCTTCTTTTTGGATTGAACATTCGTCCTTTTGAATTAAAAATTCAAATTTTGGTAGAAAAATCTTCTTTTTTTTTAAGTTTGATACTTTTTAATTGAAAAGTCCACTATTATATTTTTGGTTCAGAATTAATCACTCTTAGTTAAAAATTGTACTATTTTGTTGAAAATTTATCTTTTTGGTTGAAAATTGAACTGTTTTGTTAAACATTCGTCCTTTTTATAGAAAATTTGTCGTTTTGGATTCATAATTCAGATTTTGGTAGAAAAATCATCTCTTTTTTGGTAGAAAGTAATTTCGTTTTAATTGAAAAGTCTATTATTATATTTTTGGCTCAGAATTAAGCTCTTTTGGTTAAAAATTCTACTTTTTTATTAAATATTCACCTATTTTGATAAAAAGACATCTTTCTGGTTGAACAATGAACGTGTTTTATTGAACATTATTCGTATTGTTTTATAGAAAATTATTCTTTTTGCATACAAAATTCGTCCTTTTGAATTGAAAATTCAAATTTTGGTAGAAAAATAATCTTTTTTGGTTAAAGGTGGATACTTTTTAAATTAAAATGCTACTATTATATTTTTGGCTGCGAATTAACCTCTTTTGGTAAAAAGTTGTACTATTTGGTTAAAAATCTAATTATTTTGTTCAAAATACAGCTATTTTGTTGAAAAGTAATCTTTTTTGGTCGAAAATTCAACTCTGCTGTTGAACATCCGTTTTTTAATAGAAAATTCGACCTTTTGGATTGAAAATTGATCTTTCGTGTGAAAAATCATCCTTTTTGGTAGAAAGCAATTTCATTTTAATTGAAAAGTCTATTACTATATTTTTGGTTCAGAATTAATCTCTTTTGGTTAAAAATTCCACTTTGTTATTAAATATTCACCTATTTTGTTAAAAATTCATCTTTTTGGTTGAAAAATGAACTGTTTTCTTGCACATTATTCGTATTTTTTTATAGGAAATTATTCTTTTCGCATACAAAATTCGTCCTTTTGAATTGAAAATTCGAATTTTGGTAGAAAAATAATCTTTTTTGGTTAAAGGTTGATACTTTTTAATTGAAAAGTCCACTATTATATTTTTCGTTCAGAATTAATCACTTTTGGTTAAGAATTAATCACTTTTGGTTAAAAATTCGACTATTTTGTTGAAAATTTGACTGTCTTTTTAAAAAGTCATCTTTTTGGTTAAATATTGAACTGCTTTTCAAAATATTATTCGTCTTTTTGGTTAGAAAATTTGTCCTTTTCGATTGAAAATTCATCTTTGGTGGAAAAGTAATCTTTCTTGGTTGAAATTTAATTCTTTTTAAATGAAAATTCTACTATTATATTTTTGGCTCCGAATTGATCTCTTTTGGAAAAAAGTGGTACTATTTGGTTAAAAATCTATTTTGTTGAAAATACGGCTATTTTGTTAAAAAGTAATATTTTTTGGTCGAAAATTCAACTCTGCTGTTGAACATGCGTTTTTTTTATAGAAAATTCGTCCTTTTGGATTGAAAATTGATCTTTTCGTAGACTTTAACTGTCTTGTTAAAAAGTCATCTTTTTGGTTAAATATTGAATTGCTTTTCAAAATATTATTCGTCTTTTTGGTTAGAAAATTTGTCCTTTTTGATTGAAAATTCATCTTGGGTGGAAAAGTAATCTTTCTTGGTTGAAAGTTAATTCTTTTTAAATGAAAATTCTACTATTATATTTTTGGCTTCGAATTGATCTTTTTTGGTAAGAAGTTGTAGTATTTGGTTAAAATCTGATTATTTTGTTGAAAATATAGCTATTTTGTTGAAAAGTAATCTTTTTTGGTCGAAAATTCAACTCTGCTGTTGAACATCCGTTTTTTAATAGAAAATTCGTCCTTTTGGATTGAAAATTGATCTTTTTGTAGAAAAATCATCCTTTTTGGTAGAAAGTAATTTTATTTCAATTGAAAAGTCTATTATTATATTTTTGGCTCAGAATTAGGCTCTTTTGGTTAAAAATTCTACTTTTTTATTAAATATTCACCTATTTTGATAAAAAGTCATCTTTCTGGTTGAACAATGAACGTGTTTTATTGAACATTATTCGTATTGTTTTATAGAAAATTATTCTTTTTGCATGCGAAATTCGTCCTTTTGAATTGAAAATTCAAACTTTGGTAGAAAAATAATCTTTTTGGTTAAAGGTCTATACTTTTTAAATGAAAATGCTACTATTATATTTTTGGCTGCGAATTAATCTCTTTTGGTAAAAAGTTGTACTATTTGGTTAAAAATCTAATTATTTTGTTGAAAATATAGCTATTTTGTTGAAAAGTAATCTTTTTTGGTCGAAATTTCAACTCTGCTGTTGAACATCCGTTTTTTATAGAAAATTCGTCCTTTTGGATTGAAAATTGATCTTTTGGTAGAAAAATCATCCTTTTTGGTAGAAAGTAATTTAATTTTAATTGAAAAGTCTATTATTATATTTTCGGTTCCGAATTAATCTCTTTTGGTTAAAAATTCCACTTTTTTATTAAATATTCACCTATTTTGTTAAAAAGTCATTTTTCTGGTTAAAAATTAACTGTTTTATTGAACATTATTCGTATTTTTTTATAGAAAATTATTCTTTTTCCATACAAAATTCGTCCTCTTGGATTGAAAATTCATCTTTGGTGGAAAGTTAACCTTCTTTGGTTGAAAATTAATTCTTTTTCACTGAAAAGTCTAAAGTTATATTTTCGGCTCAAAGTTCATCTCTTTTGATAAAAAATTTTACTATTTGCTTCGAAATTCAGTTATTTTGTTGAAAATTCAATTGTTTTGTTGAAAAGTAAGCTTTTCTGGTCGAAAATTCAACTGTTTTCTTGAGCATTCGTTATTTTATAGAAAATTCCTCCTTTTGGATTAAAAATTCATCTTTTGATGGAATAATCATCTTTTGTTGTTGAAAATTAATTCTGTTCAATTCAAAAGTCTCCTATTACATTTTTCATGCAGAAATCATCTCTTTTGGTTAAAAATTCTACCATCTAGTTGAAAATTAAGCAACTGCAGGTCGACACCTCCAGCAACTGGAGGTGTCGATTTTATTGAAAATTAAACTATTTTGTTCAAAAATTCGACTATTCGGTTAAAAATTTATCTTTGTAAATTCAAAACCCAACTATTTGGTTAAAAATGTAACTATTTTGTTCATAGTTAATTATTCAATTTTTGTTTCAAAATGTATCTTATTTAGTTGAAAATTAATTTATTTAATTGAAAATTCGTCTTTTTCGGTATAAAATTAATCTTCTTGGTTGAAAATCCATGACTTCGGTTGAAAATTCAACTTTTCCTGTTAGAGATTCATCTTATTTGATTAAAAATTACCATTTTTAACTGAAAATTTAACTATTCAATTTTTTGCTAGAAATGTATCTTGTTTAGTTTAAAATTCATGTCTTTTGTTGAAAATTCGTATCTTGTGGTAGAAAATTAATCTTTCTGGTTGAAAATTCATTATTTTGGTTCCAAATGTAACTAATACATTTAAACATTCATCATTTTAGTTAAAAATTCTCATATTTGGTTGAAAATTTATGTATTTTGTTGAGAATTCGTGTTTATTTTTGGTTGAAAATTCATCTATTTGGCTAAAAATGCATCAACCTTGTTGAAAATACAATATTTTTACTTGAAATGTTAGGAATTTGAAGCGTTATAATTTTTATTTACTATAGTATTTACATTAATTTTACTTGAAAGAACATATTTCCCTATTTTCGTGAAAAATCTCTTGGTTGAAAATTTCATTCTTTTGTTTAAAATTTAACTGTTCTGTTGAACCTTCATCTTTTTGGATTCAAAATTCTTGCTTGGAACTTCATATTTGTTTAATTGAAAAGTCTACAATTATATTTTTGGTTCAGAATTCATTTTGTTTAAATTAAAATTCTACTATTCCGTTGAAAATTTAGTAATTTTGTTTAAAATTCAACTGTTTTTGGCTGAAGTTTAATCTTTTTTTATTTAAAAATTCGACCATTCCGTTTAAAGTTCATCTTTGTAGGTTGGAAACTCAACTATTTGGTTAAAAATTTAACTAATTGATTTAAACTTTGATTGTTTTGTTGAAAGTTTCACTATTTTTTTAAAACTCATCATTTTTGGACGAAAATTAAACTGTTTTGTTGAACTTTTTTTTTAAATTTCAAATTCAACATTTTGGGCTGAAAATTTATTTGTTGATAGAAAAGCCTTTGCTTGGCTGAAAGTTAATTCATTTTATTTGGAAAGTCCACTACAATTTTTGTTTGTTTCAGAATTCATCATTTGGTTTATAAAATATAATTATTTTATCAAAAATTGAATTTTTTGCCGAAAATTCAACAATTTCGTTAAAAAGTCATCCTTTTTTGCTGAAAATTCAACCGTTTTGTTGAAAATTCAACCGTTTTGTTGAAAATTCGTCTTTTTCGGTTGAAAATTCAACAATTTCAGTAGAAAATTCAACTATTTGGTTGAAAAATAACTTTTTTGTTGCACATTCATATTTTTGGGTTGAAAATTCAACTAATTTGTAGAAAATTCGCCTTTCTGCCTTAAAAATTCGCTCGGGTGGAATTGACGAAAATTTTCGCAAAGATTTCCGGGAACTGCATTTAAACGGCTTTCTATGGTTATAGTATTTGTAATTTTTCTTATGCGAGGTGCGAGTCATACCGGTTTGAATAACGTGGCAAAAAAGTAGAGATTGGTTATTGCTGTGTCCAAAATGGGCATTTGATAAGGTACATTCTGATTTACAGTTTTTCTCTATCGTAAGATTTATTCAAGCTGGAAGAAAAATTTAAGTACTTAATTTTAGTTGAAATTCAGCTCTTTGGTTCAAATTTAATTTTTTTAACTGAAAATTACCTATTCAATTTTAGGTTGAAAATTAATCTTTTTAGTTAAAATTTCGTGTATTTTGATCAGAATTCATCTTTTGGGTTAAAAATCTAACTATTCCAGTTGAAGATTTATCATTTTGGTTAAAAATTCAAGTAATTGGTTGAATGTCAAACATTTTTTGTTAAAAATTCTTTTTTTTATTGTTAAAGATTCATCATTTTGATTGAAACTTTATCTCTGGATCAAAATTCAACTATGTTATTATTTTTTCTTTTTTAATTAATTTTTCAAATGAAAATGTAACTATTCCATTTTTTAACTAAAAATTTAACTAATCCACTAGAATATTCCATCATTTAACTATTCCAGTTGAAAATTCATTATTTTAGTCGAAAATTCTTCTTTTGGTTGAAAATTCATTGTTTGGTTGAAAATTCTTCGTTTTGATTGAAAATTCAACTGATTGGTTGAAACTTAAACTATTTTCATAACATTAATTTTTTGTTCATTCAAGATTCATCATTTAGATTGAAAATTCATCTCTTTGGTTAAAGATTGAACTCTTTTGTTGAAAATTCGTTTTTTCTTAGTTGAAAATTAATTTTTTAACAAAAAGTTTAATTTTTTCAGTTGTAAGTTATTTATATAAGTTATAGAAGTTAACTATTTTGTTTATCTATTCCATGAAAATTAAAGTGTGTAACTGAAAATTGAACTAATTCAGTAGAATATTCCATCATTTTAGATGAAACTTAATTTTTTCACCTGTACATTTAACTATTCAATTTTTGGTTGAAAAGTTACCTTTTTTAATTGAACATATGTTTTTTGTATGAATTCACATGAATGCATGTATTTTGTTGAAAAATGTTCTTTTTTTGGTAGAAAACTATAATCTTTTTCAATGAAAATTAATCTTCTTGTATGAAAATGCATCCTTTTAGTTGAAAATTCAAGTCTTCAGTTATTTATCATTTCAGTTGAAAATGTATCTTTTTGGTTGAAAATTAAACTACTTGTTTGAAAGATGAACTCTCTTGTTGAAAATTCATCTTTTTTGTTGAAAATTAATCTTTTTTGTTTGAAATTCAGCAATTCTAGTTGAAGATTCATATCATTTTAGTTAAAAATTGATCACTTTGGTCAAATTTGTTTGCGAAAAATCAATTTTTTCAACTGAAAACTTAACTATTTCATTTTTCATAAAAAAACTGATCTTTTTGAGTTCAAAATTGCACTACTTGGTTGAAAATTGATCTTTTCAGTTAAAAATTCAACTATTTGGTTGAGAATTCATGTATTTTGTTGAAAAATCGTATTTTTTGGTCGAAAATGAATCTTTTTCTTTGAAAATTCAACTATTTGGTTAGAAATTCATCTACTTTGTTGAAAAAGCAATATTTTTGATTGAAAGGTTAGAAATTTGGATCGATTCAAATTGAATTTAATATAGTACCCAAATTAATTTTACCTCAATATGCACTGAATTTGAAGTATAAGAAAAAATAAAAATCTGTTGTACTTATTATTTAAATTCATGGACTCTAGGGACAAATTGAAGAATTGATAATTATGTTTCCAGTATTATTTATTCAATTATTCGATGGTGATGAGATATTTAAGAATAGCTTGTAATATAATTTATAAAAGCTTTCTAAATCAAACTTATTACTTAAATCCCTAGAAACTTGTAGCATTAGAAAAATAGGTATCCTTTAATAAAGTTACTTTCACGAATGGAAAAACAGTTATTGTATTTCACATATAAACAGTACTATTTTTACACATAAATTTATTGAGAAGGACTGGAAAAAACATTATTCATTATAAATATAAGCAAAATTTTATACATATTCCGAGTCGATTGTTTAAAAAAATGCAAAATACTTGAGTATTATGAAAAATTATACCTTGAAACAACCTGGAATTGTCATGGAATTTTTTTCCAGGATTTCAGTGGACGTCCTGATTACAGACTGAGTATTTTAACATGACGTCATAGTCATGATAGGATAGGTGAAAATGTCAGGAAGATTAGCATGGTTGGTACCTATTTACATGTGAATGCATACGTTTAATAATGTCAAATTTTTGATATTTTGCCAGGCGGAAAAAAAAAATATATATATATATATACAATTTTCATCTGTTTCATACAATTTTTATAGAAAACAAATGACAGTTATATATAATATTTCACGTAACGTATAAACTATATATAATTTTTCCGTTTGGGTTATTTCATTTATTGAAACTGAAAGTCGTCAACCGACAAAAAGATGAATCATAATTGCGCAAATGTATCCTACATTTGAAAAATATTACTATTCATACATTAAGAACTTACTTTTACGGTTAGAATATTGTTTTCCAATAAGTCCTATGCATTTACATGCATACCTTCCTGACATTTCCACCTATCCTATAATGACCGTGACGTCATGCTAAAATACTCAATACTTCATTAAATGTTTGTTTAATTCTTATTTTCCTATCTTAAAAAGAATGGCTTTCTGAAATTAGATCTAAATGACAAGATGCCTGAACGAGCATTTTTCAAATAAATACAGTCAAATATAAAACAGAGTTGTCAAAGTGAAGTTAGGTAGGTCTGCGCTTTAAACGCAGATTTATGTCTGAATATATCAAGATCAATGTTTCTAGTTCTAATAAACATTGAAACATTTAGGATACATTTTAATGATCGTTGTTAATCACGTAATAGTCCCGTTGGTGTTGATTGTCTTATGAAAGAATAATATGGTCTCGGTGCAATTTATATGCCATTACATTTATGTATTTTCTAAGTTACAGGTTCTAAGTTACACATTCTCTCATGGGCATAAATTCCTTCTCGTGGCAATGTCCACGTCACTAGCAATCGAGAATTTTAATTGGCTGGCTTGCACTGAGTCTACCTAATCTTTAAAGATTTCTAGTGCCGTAAATCTGAACAAATTGTCTTTTGTTCAAAGAATCTCACATATGTTAGTGTGCATTTAACGCAGTTTTTCAACTCTACATTATTAATGTTTTATACTGATGCTTACTGAGATAAATATTTGTTTGATTTGAACAAGAAAGTTTGTTTGAATACACTTTGTTTTATTTAAACAGAACTTATATTTAATTTGGACTAATTTTGTTCGATCTAAACCAATTTCATTTGATTTACTCAAAGTTTTTTTAATTCAAACAAATCCTTTGTTGAACTCAAACATATTATTTCATTGATACAGGGTCAAACAAATTTGTGTTTAATTTAAATATAGTTTTCGTTCAATTCAAATAAATTTTGTTTAATTAAATTAAAAATTGGTTCAAATCAAACAGTGCATTCACACAATTTCGTTTCTTTGGAACAAAGAAACATTTCTCTCAGTGCTTAATTACTTCCCTTGAATTGAGGGGGAAGACTGGTAATTATTTTTCATTCCACTTTTAAATTTTAAACTGATTTTTATGAATACTTGCTGAAATTAAATTGTTAAGTAAAGGTTTTGACGATGAATTCATTTTAGTAGCAGTAGAGATAACTGAAGACCACTTTCGATGCGTTCTATTTTAAGATCGTATTATAATATGGCTGACTATTACAAGCCGTAACTACTGTCTTGAGAATAGGAATTACTTCATCTTTTTGCATTTTTTGATGATAATCCAAAAAAAAGGAAACCATATTTTTTTGCGAAGTGTCTCGTCCGTAAATTTGGGACGACTATTAGTCCAATATTTTTTATAAGCTTGGCCAGTCCCTTTTCCAACTACCCCAATTTTTCGGGACGACTAGACGCAGCCTTTTTTTTTAAATTACAATAATTTCTAGAAAATAGCAATGCTAAAAGGTTGAGAAAAATAACCACTACGTCAAAATCTGATACACTGATATTGATACTGATACTGATATATATTATACATTTATAGCGAGCGCCCTTTTTTGTACGGGGCCTATCATACCCTAAAATTTATTCGATTTTCTTCGAAGATGGCTCAAATTGAAGGTCTCGGTATGTAGATGTGCAATAACCACCATTCTGGAATCTTTTCTTTTAGATCGATTGTCTTCAAAGATGGTTTAAATATATAAAAAAGATAAAAAAATGTCCAAATTCGGATTTTCAAGGATGCTTCAAATTCAATGACTTGAAATGTAGATGTGCATCATAAAATAAAATTTCATATACCGTAGTATTGTTTTTTTATTATTAGTGTGTGGAAAATTAGGAAACTTCATTTTTTAGACTACTATGCTAAAAGCTTTTCTATTAGTCTGATTGTTTTCAAAGATTGCTCAAATCGAAAGTCTTGGAATGAAAATGTGCTTAAAAAATGAAATTTGATTATCATACTGTTGTTTGTTTGTTATCAAAGATTGAAAAATGTGAAAAATAAGGAAATTTCAATTTTTAGACCAGCATTCTGGAATATTTTCTTTCGGTTCGGTTGTATTCAAAGATTGTTCAAACAGAATGTTTTGGCATGTAGCTGCGTATAAAAAAATTTGCTATGTCAAAATGTCATTTTTTTATATAAGTGGTTTAAAATTATAAAAAATGAGGAAATTTCATTTTTAGACCACTATGCTGGAAACTTTCGATATTTTTCAGGGATGGTTCAAATTGAACGTCTTGAAATATAGATGTGCATTACAAAATAAAATTGGCTATATTATAGTAGGGTAACCCGTATACAATAGTTGGCCACTCTCCACTGATTGGTCACCTAATTTAAATATGCTTATATAAAAGATTACTCAGAAATAAAATTAAAAGTTAAATTTATGGTTATGTAGTTTTTGTAGGGTACGAATCCTCAGCGATTATTTAAGATTTTTTAAACCGTTCAGGCATCCGATTATATGTATAAAACAAATGAGTTTGTAGGTGTGTAATAAATTAGGAATAATAATTTTTGTTGTTATTAAATTGCTCTAACAGATTTTGCATCTGCTCCAATGTACATTTTCCGGAACTCTAATATAGTGTTCATAACCTGCGCGCCAGTACATGTTATATCGCCTTGGATTTTAAAAACTATTGAAACGTTCTATACATCTAATAAAAATAGTCCATCACATCCTATAAACAGACCTTTCTGACTTCCACTAAACTGTCTTTCATAATTACTACTCTTGAATTAGTTCCGTAAATTTTACACAACTTATTTTTCCGTGTAGTGCGTTTGAATGCCAAAGTAAGTAAAAACTGTGTTTCTGAATAAGTAAGGAATTTCAGCGAAAAGCAGTTGAGGTCACGAGTGTCCGCTTGTTAAAAATTATTTTTTTTTAACAGTTACGATAGATTTAAGTGAAAACTTTTGAATTATAATTGAATTTAATGCATTAAAATACACTAAAGTAGTATTCTAGACTGTTAAAAATTTCCGCTCGAAACTTCCAATAAATTTATTGGAAGTTTATTTCCGAAACGTAAGGTAACGCTACAATACAAAATGTTGTAGTTCCCAAATGCTGGTACTGCAATGGTACCTCACATGTATTGGAATTTTACAATTCATTTCCAGTAGCCAGTAATACTTCTGTATCATATTGGCGGCTGGATATCTCGACACCTGTTGAACCGAAAAATTGAAGAAAAAAAAAGTAAATCATTTCTCAGGACAATCATGGAATTCACGTAATTAATTGAATTCTCGAAATTTATGGAATTCAAGGTATTCATGAAATTCAAGTGATTCACGGAATATCAGGATTTCACATAATTCACGGAATTTACGGAACTCATGGAATGCAGGAAATTCATTGAATTAACAGAATTCATGGAATTCACGGAATTCATTGAATTCACGGAATTCATTGAATTAACAGAACTCATGGAATTCACGAAATTCATGGAATTCAAGGAATTCATGGGATACAAGGAATTCATCGAATTCACGGAATTCACAGAACTCGCGGAATTCAAGGATTTCACGGATTTCACAGAATTCACGGAATTCACGGAATTGATGAAATTCATGAAATTCATAGTATTCAAGGAATTCAAAGATTTCATGTAATTAAAGGAAATCACGAAATTGGCGGAATTCATAGAATTTAAGGAATTCATAGAATTTAAGGAATTTATAGAATTCAAGGAATTCATAGAATTCAAGGAATTCATAGAATTCAAGGAATTCATAGACTTCAAGGAATTCATAGAATTCACGGAATTAATGGAATTCACGGAATTGATGGAATTCAAGGAATTGATGGAATTCAAAGAATTGATGGAATTCAAAGAATTGATGGAATTGAAGGAATTCACGGAATTTACGGAATTCGCGAAATCTGAAGAATTCACCAAATTCAAGGAATTCATGGAATTCACGGAATTCAAGGATTTCAAGGAATTGAAGGAAATCACGGAATTCAAGGAATGCACAGAATTCGAAGAATTCACGGAATTTAAGGAATTCGAGGAATTCCTTGAATTCATGGAATTCACCAAATTCACAGAATTCGCGGAATTCACGAAATTCAAGGATTTCAAGGAATTAAAGGAATTCACAAATTCAAGGAATTCACGAATTCAAGGAATTCACGAAATTCAAGGAATTCACGAAATTCAAGGAATTCATGGAATTCATGGATTTTGATGAATTCACGGAATTCATGAAATTCAAAAAATTCGTATGCTTCATGGTATTCATTGAATTCACAGAATTCAAGGAATTTACCAAATTTAATTAATTCAGTGAATTTCATGAATTTCATGTATGTATGTATGTATACCATTAAGCCATTTCCCTTTCGGGGTAGGCGTGACACTACCCGATTCGGGTAGTGTTTCTAGGTTGATAACTTGTAGTAAATAACTACAAGTGTGGGCTCACCACGCCCACGATGTGCCAACAGCACTCAGTTTTCTCGAATGGTCACCCATCCAAGTGCTAACCGCGCCCAACGCTGCTTAACTTCAGTGATCTGACGAGAACTGGTTTTTTCAGCGTGGTATGGCTGTTGGCCATGAATTTAGTGAATTCCATGAATTCAGTGAATTTTATGAATTTCGTGAATTCCATGATTTCAGTGAATTTCATGAATTCCGTGAATTTAGTTAATTCCGTGAATCCCATCAATCCCGTGAATTCCATGAATTTCATAAATTTCGTGAATTCCATGAATTCCATGAGTTCCATAAATTTAGTGAATTCCGCGAATTCCATGAATTCCGTGAATTCCATAAATTTCGTGAATTCCATGTATTCCGTGAATTCCATGAATTCTGTGAGTTCCATAAGTTTCGTGAAATCCTTTAGTTTATTGGATTCCATGAATTCCGTGAATTCCTTGTGCGCAATTTTCGATTTATAAACGCTACAATACATGTATTGGAATGCTCGACGGTGCTTCACGATTTGCAGCACTTACAATACATGTATTGCAATTTCGTCATTCCAATACCGTGTTTGCAATTTTACCTTACGCTTGCATTGTAGAAGTGTTGGAGAATTCCAAACATTTTTAACAGCGTAACCTTCAAAATATGTCTGTATATAGATGAATGGGTGGTCATCATAAGTAAAACGGAAACAATATCTGAAAAGCCAATCATCGTACGATTCACAGGCTGGAATTTTTTCTTTTAGTTCGAATTGTCTTCGAAGATGGCTCAAATTGAAGCTCTTGGTATCTAGATGTGCATTGAAAAATAAGATTTGCTATGTTATGATATTGAAGGAATTTACTTTTCTAGGCCACTATATGCTAAAAGTTTTTCTATCAGTCGAATTTTTTCGGGGATGGGATAAATTGAATCTCTCGGCATGTAGATGGGCATTAAAAAATGAAATTTGCTGTGTTCATATGTTGTTTTTTG
The DNA here is from genome assembly GCA_932195095.1 of Andricus curvator. Classification (NCBI taxonomy): domain Eukaryota; kingdom Metazoa; phylum Arthropoda; class Insecta; order Hymenoptera; family Cynipidae; genus Andricus; species Andricus curvator. The sequence goes on from CAKNYM010052578.1 coordinate 134,807, forward strand.
TTAGCGGTTAATAAAAATTTCCCTTTTTCAGATTATTATGCAGGCAGCTTTTCTTTCTGTCTTATTTTTTCGGGGTTCTTCCTATCATCAACCATATCGAAATATCTCTTATACATATGTCCTTTTCCTTTAATAATTTCTTTCTTTAATTTTATAATTAAGACAAAATATTTATTTTTAAAAGAAAAATTTTCATATAAAAGCATGAGACTTTACATGGAAAGAATGTATTTAAAAATGAAGTGATATAAAGATAAAAATATTCTTCTGGTTAAAGCAAAAAAAATTATGTATTCTATTCTACAATTCAAAAAATGTAGAAAATTTGTTCAGATTTGAAAATTTTAATGGGAGAAGCACGAGAGAAAAGAATTTGTTTGCCTTTCAACACCTGCTGTTGTTGTATAAGTATTTTTGTGTGCAACTGGAACCTAGTTCTAAATAAAATGTAACTAAAATTTTAATTGAATTTTTTATTATTTATATTGTATCAAGAAGCGATATTTCGGAAGAATCCTTTTATTACGATGTGTATTTTATTTTTTAAGAACTCATTATGCAATAAATTCATTTTTGATAAAAATGTTATCTATCTAGTTCTATACTGCCTCCTTTCATTTATTCAATAAATAGTCGATATCCTGAAAAAAAATTATTCGAATGAATGATTAGTATAAAGATGTATTAAATAATTGTTTAAATTTTTTACGTGGGGTGGCTTACTTTAGATAGATGACCCACTACTGAGGTCGTTACTCTGTAAGTTAAAATTATTAGATACGCATAATTGAACACATACACTACCGGTGTTTAGTATCAGAAATAATTAACAGTTTTTAATGCTCTAGCGGAAACAAAGCGTTGAGCGAAAAAGCCTTAAATATTAAGAAATACGTAATTAAAAAAAACCTAGAGATAACGTATTTTAGGAAACGAAGTATGTTCTCCAAATCTGAAATAGAGTTGAAAATTACTAATTGAATAGTTCACTGATTAAGTTAATTACTCATTAAATCAGTTTTTATAAACCAGATTGTTCACCAAATTTCTGTAATTAAATTAATAAAAAAATTTATATTATGTTACTTGACTCAAAAATTAGTTAAATTATTTTCACTATCGTTTCGGTATATTAGTTTAATAAAAATTAGTCTCATATTTGACTAGCAAATAGTTAAAGACTATCAAATAGTGGAATTTTCATTAAATTTAACTGATTCAGATTTATAAAATGAGAAGACGGTTTTGTTAAATCTACAAAAATGTCTGCTTGGTATGCGTGCAAATAAATTTTGTTACAATTTTCACTATGATGTATGAAATCACTTAGATTCCTCCTTGAAAATCTGAAGCAATTATAAGGAGGAGACTATTTTTGTCGATTTCATAAATTATTACGAATTTTTACATAATCACGGAAGTAGTTACCATAAGAAAGTGGCTAAATTAACCATGTTCACCAACCATCCATGAATTGGTTTCCATGTAGATAATATATTCTGCATGCTCCACTTCTTCTATTTCATATTAAGATTGTTAAGTAACAGATATGTCGGTCCGAAAGAAAATGTTGAAAAATTGAGGAAAAAACAGTAAACCCCGAAAAATCAAACCATTGCATATCATTATAATTATTAATTTCAGATCAAAATAATCTACTTTTACAGACCCAAAATTAATATTTATAAAACATGGAATGTTTTAAGAAACGTTGAATTTTTAAACTAATAAACGAATTTTTAACTAATAAAGATCAAATTTTGATGGAAATTAATTTTAATTGGAAGAAGACCTCGAAGAAAACGAATTTTCAAAATAGTGCAATTTTTAGCCAAAGAGGTAAATCTTCTACTTAATTGAAGGATCATGGATCAAAACAATTAATTTTTATTAAAGGAGTTTAACTTTCAACCAAGTAGTTAAATTTTCAACCAAAAAGATGATTTTTTAATAACGAAGAGTAATTTTTTGCCAAAAGAGATGAATTTTCAACCAAATAGTTGAATTTTTAACAAAATAATAAAATTTTTAACTAAAAATATAATAGTAGACTTTTCAACCAAGAATAATTAACTTTAAACCAAAAATAGTTGGAATTATAACCAAAAAGATGAAATTTCAACTTAAATGATGAATCTTCACAACAACAACACAACAAAAGAGTTCAAATTTCAACCAATCAATAGAATTTTTAGCCAAAAATATGATACTAGACTTTACAGCCAAAACGAATTAAACTCCAACCAAAAGTTGTTGTTTTTTTAACTAAAAAGGAGAAAATTTTAACTAAAAATGGAATAGTTGAAATTTCAGTAAAAAAATTAATTTTCCACTGAAAAAAAACGAATTTTCAAAAGAGAGCAATTTTCAGCCAAAGGGATGAATCTTCAATTAAAATGATGAATCGTCAAAAAATAAATTTTTATCAAAGAAGTTCAACTTTCAACCAAGTTGTTGAATTTTCAACCAGAAGGATGCATTTTCAATCACGAAGATTAATTTTCTGCCAAGAAAGATGAATTCCAACAGAATAGTTGAATTTTCAACAAAATAATTAAATTTTCAACTAAAAATGGTAAAGTAGACTCTTTAACCATGAAAATTAACTTTCAACTGAAAAAAGTTTAAGTTTTAACTAAAAAGATGAAATTTCAACTTAAATTATGAATCTTCAACCAAAAAAATATGAATTTTCAACAAGAGTTCAACTTCTAACCAAATAATAAAAAAACACAAAAAAGATAAATTCTCAAACAGAAAGAATAAATTTTCAACCAAAAATAGTTGTAGTTTCAGCAACGAAATAGTTAGATTTTCAACTAAAAAAGATAAATTTTCAACCAAAAATGGAATAGCTAAATTTACAGATAAAAAAATGGTCAATCAAGCAAAAACGAATTTTCCACAAAACAGTTGAATTTTCCACAAAAAATTGTATTTTTCATGCCAAAGAGACGACTGTTCAACAAAACAGTTGTATTTTCAAACAAAAAATTACTTTCTATCAAAATTATTAAATTATTAACAAAATAATTATATATTCTACTTGATAATAAAATTTTTAACAAAAAAAGATGAATTCTCAAACCAAAATTTAGTAGAAGACTTTTGAACCAAAAAGGATTAACTTTTAACCAAAAATGGTTGTACTTTCGACCAAAGAGATGAATTTTCAACTAAAAAAGATCAATATTCAACTAAAAATAAAATAGTTGAATTTGCAGTTGAAAAATTTAATTTTCAACCGAAAAACATTAATATTCAACTCTGAAAATTAATTTTTTCTTTCTAAAAGTGTTTCTATAAATTTTACCTAGTTCCGACTTCGACTCCTGGAAGATTATTAACTTTCTCGTTTCAATGTGCATGTGGCCGGTCATGACTTCCTCGTGGTATAACAATTGACACTCGACAGTCGAGAGCCTCCCACCGCTTTTCTCCGTCCAAAATTTTTATCACAAAGCCGAAAGTAACAATTTCCAACAAATAAAATAATCCATATTTTTTTGGTTCTATTAAAAAAATTATGCGGCGAAAACAAATGACACGAAGAGTCAAAATAAAAAAATTTGAATTCTTTTTCATGACGGTATACGAAATGTTATAAATTTAAATTTCATTTTTAAAAAATGCCAACGTGTATAGTACCAGAATGCTTCAATAACTCTAAGAATACAATTTCATCTTTCAAGTATATGACTTTTAAAATTAAAGGTCAAAGCATCGACAACTGTAATTTGGTGATTGTGAATTCTCTTTTGTTAAAGCTCTTTCTGCTTCAACGAACACATTCTCATTACTGTCTCGTGCCTCGCATAGTATCATCATATCAAGATAGTGATGCGTCTTCCCCAATTAATTTAAAAAAAATTAATTGCAGAACATAAAAGAAATAAATATTATTGACCCTAATGCCAATAAAAACATCTTCTTTACACTTATAATACTTGGGTTTGGGCGAATTAAAAACGAGTTAAATCTCTCCAAAAAACAGCAAAGATGTCATCTAACTATATATATAAGAATACTTCAACTTGAAACCACGAATTAATTTGCGACACGGCCGCGGCCTGCCAATCGCCATAGCCTTTGATGTCCGAGAAGTTAATTAACATTTTCGAACTTAACAAAATAAATTTTTTTTTATAGCCAGATGCTCTTGAGGAATTATTCTTCAGTCTTCACTATTGTTTCAAAATCCCAATTTTCCTAAAACAAAATTTAAAAACTACGAGCGAAGTGTCTACTACTTTTTAATACAAATTAGAAATTTTAATATAAAATCGATTTTTAAATTGATTGTATTAATTAAAGCTTTTTTCATTAAAAATACTGAATTCTTTGTGAAAAATTTGCCGCATTAATTTACTTTTTTTTTAAACCAAAAAATCGCGGCGGACATGAACCTATATTTTTAGGTTTAAGTATAGGTCTAAACCTAGGGCAGACCTGGTTTTTTCTCCCGTCCACTTGGACCAAGTCCTTAGGAAAGACCAGTTTTTTCGGGAAGTGTGCTATGTGGGTTCAGGTTGTGTTAGCGTTTTACTACAAAAATTTGCATTTTAAAATAAAAATCATTATAGTTTGCCCAAGATTTGCAATTTTTAACAGTTGCAGCTTATATTAAAGCTTTTCAAAGGAAATCAGTTATTACATTCTCATTCATGAGAGTGTAATGTAATCGTCCAAATTTTCGATCTCTAGTTTTTAATGGATCTTGACGTTTCGGCACTCACAGAGTCCGAAAATCATAAAATTTTGTCGGTGTCTGTATGTATGTCTGTATGTCTGTATGTATGTATGGTTACCTGAATGTTGTAGCCACGCTAACTTTTGAAGGATTTGTTTAATGGAGTCAGCCTTTGATAAACTTGTTGAGGGTCCCAAAATGAAGGTTAAGTTCGTTAACCAGATATTTTCAACCAAAATTAAAAAATTTAGAGCATTTTCAAAATTTGAAAAAAATTTGTTTTCAAGTTTCAGAAATTTTTGTGAAAGTTTCTTACAGATGGATAAAAGAATGACAAATTATCTCAATGAAATTTTGGATTTCGATGAAAATTAGAAAGGTGATATACTTTTCAAAATTTTGAAAACTTTCAAAAAATATTTTTCTGATAGATTAAGAAATTTCAATCAAAATATTTACTAGATATAGAATATATTCCGAAAATATCCCAGTAAAATTTTTCGATTAGACCAACATTCAAAATGTTAGAGCTTTTTCGAAATTTGAAACAAAATTTTTTTATGAATGTTAGACATTTTGTAAAAGTCTCTGGTACACGACAAAAAGGCTTGCAAATTAACCTGTGCCATTTTTAATTTTGATAAAAATTGAAAAAGTCATATGCTTTTCAACATTTTCCAAATCAAAATTTTTCCAATCGGGGAAAAAAATATTTTTTGATAGATGAAGAAATATCAATTCAGTTTCCTACTAGATATAAAATATATTTCGAAATTATTCTCATGAAATTTTCCAATTAGGCCAACATTCAAAAACTTAGATCATTTTCAAGAATATGCCATTTTTTTTTAAGAGACCTGTGAGTTAAAAGTGTTATTTTTTTTATAGATTTTGACAAGATTCACAAATTACCTTGATGAAATTTTTCAATTGAACACAAATTGAAAATATTCTAGATTATTTTTATTCTACATTTATTATCCAACAGCCATACCACGCTGAAAAAACCAGTTCTCGTCAGATCACTGAAGTTAAGCAGCGTTGGGCGCGGTTAGCACTTGGATGGGTGACCATTCGAGAAAACTGAGTGCTGTTGGCACATCGTGGGTGTGGTGAGCCCACACTTGTAGTTATTTACTACAAGTTATCAACCTAGAAACACTACCCGAATCGGGTAGTGTCACGCCTACCCCGAAAGGGAAATGGCTTAATGGTATACATACATTTAATCATGGTAGAGTTCTTTGAGAACAGAGGTTTGAACAAACGGAATCAAAGCCTACGGCTTAATGTCCCTATTTCGTAAAAAAATAATTGTTTTTTTTTGTTAAAATTATATTGAAAAACATACCTACTTCTTACATGCTGTTCAATTTTGTCTAAATCGTTTTATTTATCAAAGAGAACTGACTCTATAAACTAATTATCGAGCGCGAAGCGCGAGTGTCGCTATGAGAATGTAATCGTCTAAGCCGAAGGTGCTTTGAGAACCTTTCCTTAGAAACAATTTCAGTTCCAATTTATGACTGTAGTTCCTCAGGGGTTTAAATCACAGTTTTCGATTTAACTTCCAATATTTATGATATTTGAAAAAATGTAGTTGAAATGTACGCATTAAGCGTACGAAAACGAGCGCGAAGCGCGAGAGCGTACCCGCGCGCGTATAAAAGTTATTGAATTTTGAAGGTTCATAATGTTTAAACAATTTCAGGTTACGTTAGCCTCTTAAACCAAACATTGGTATTTTTAAACCAAAATAAAGTTTAGAATTTTTACAAACAATTTTTGATGCTGATAAAGTTTTTCGTCGAAAATTGGTATTTTTAATGTTTAAAAATATATTTTCAGAAAGATTCACATATTTTAACAATTTTAGGTTATGTGAGTGTTTTACACAAAAAATTGGTATAACAGAAATCATTATATTTCGAACAAGATTTGTAAGAAGATTTCAATTAGATTAGATTTAAAAGAATACTTACAATTATGAACTTATTTATGTTATGTTATATGTTCACGGAAAAAAATGGATGGTCAAAGTTAGAGGGTCAAAATTTAGAAAGCCAGTCCGTTCTTCTAGAGGGTCTAAAGAGCCTTTCAGATTTTTTTTTGACATAGTGAGAGAGACTCTCATTTTATGGCCAGTCTGAGTATTGTAAGAAGGTCAGACTCACTTTCAGGGATAAGCAAGGTATCCTTTCGGGATGTTCAATACGATTATCTTGTTTTCACTCATTTCGACCATCCACGGAAGAGCAAATGACCCATGGCGGAGGAACAACCTGATTAGTTACCGTTGGCGTGTTTATTTAAAATGAATAAATGTGTAAGTCAAATGTTCACACCAAATAATAAATGTAAAGTGCATAAGAATATGAGGAATTATTGTAAATTCATATTTAAGATGAAAAATATATTCCTTTCTTTAAAAATTAAAATATATCATTTATTCTTAAGGAAATAATACAATAAATAATTTAAATTTTATTTTACGAGTCCTTCTTGTGAGCAAAGAATTATTTTTAATAACTTTACTCTTATTATTTGCTCTTTAAAATTGCTTCTCACATTTAATCATTTCAAATAAGCGCGCCAACCTCAACCACTCAGGTTGTCGACACGATGGATGCAGTAGGATCATGCAGTAGTGTGAAAGGATACGTGAGTTGGGACAAATATTATTGTTGGGAGCACCGTGGTTCAGAGCAATTTCGGAGTGAGTGAATGTCATTGAGCCCTTTAGCGTCACATTTGCTGTTTATTGAACTTAAACATATTTTTAACAAGTTTAAACTGCTTTTTGATATTTCGAATATTCGTGGAGAGTGAAGTGCATAAGAGAGAACATGATTGAAAGTGAATTAAGTTCATTCTTTTGAATTTTCAACGTCAAATTTGATGCTTCCAAGGGATTTAGTATCAAGGTGTAACTGGACGTTCAGCTATCAATTTGTTGTCACCGTGTCGTTTCAAACTGAAAACGTGCAAAAAATGTCAGCATTCATTGATGATGCAGAAAGTAACGAGATGTGGGATATTGGTTTCTGAATTCACTTCAATGTTTGAAATATTACAATTCAGTGTGCCACCGTGCTGTGTCCTTAGCCTTTCGTGCTCCAAAGAATATACTGTCAATGTGCACTGTTTTTGCATATCAAATTATGTCTCATATACCTCACTCTCCACAAAGAATAAAAAATGCTTTCAGAATTCATGTATTTCATATCAATTTTCAGGTTTTATACACTGTTAAAAATTTCCGCATAAAACTTCCACTAAATGTATTGGAAGTTTATTTCCGAAATGTAGGGTAACGCTACAATACATAATGTTGTAGTTTTCAAATGCAACGGATAATGCAGCGATATAAACGCTACAATACATGTATTGGAATTCTCGACTGTGACTTCACGATTTACGACGCTTACAATACATGTATTGCAATTTCGGCATTCCAATACCGTGTTTACAATTTTGCCTTACGCTTGTATTGTAAAAGTGTTGGAGAATTCCAAACATTTTTAACAGTGTAGGTTCCACTTAATTTTATAATTTCTAGTCTCTTATAAGAGAGAGACTGGAATAAGTAGGAAAAGGACAACAAATATAGAAAATGTAGGATAATCAAATCGAACCCCTAAGATGGCCAGGCCGGCTGTTCGAGGAGACCAAGTCGACTATCTGATATGACTAAATCGATCTTCTATGATGAGCGATTCGGCCTTTTATGATGATCAGTTCCGCCATCTCTGATGATCGGTTCGACTCTCTATGACGCTTGAGTCAAACGTCCGAGATGACCAAGTGGACACTATAAGATGATCGATTTGAACCTCTTGTTTTAACCTACTAGAGATAGTCACTTTAGCCATATTCAAGGGCTCTCCTATAGTTGACTCTGCAATATAGTCTGTCTGCACATCTAGATGGCCAAAATGACCTTCCATTTTTCTCCGTGATTTAATTAGTGTTCGTTGAACTTGAGAACGTTGAGAACTTTAGATTATACTGATGCGTTTCACCTGGAATTTCTATTATTAAACAAAAAATCATTAGGTTCAAATATAATTAATATAATAAAATTGTATTAGATTCAAATCTTTAGAATAATTTTAGGTTATGTTGGCGTTTTAAACCGGAAATCGGTATTTTTGGTAAAAAATCATTAGACTTCAAGAAAAGATTAAAAATCTCTGTATAACTGTAGGTTAAGCTAGCGGCTTCAACCAGAAATCTAAATATATAAAACTGAATGTATGTATGTATGTGTATTCTGAAAAGGGGTCCAAACCCGTGTACTGATTGAAAACAAATTTTGAAGAAGATAAACAATTTTTCAACAATTTTAGGTTATGCTCTCGTTTTCACATGTGATGGTTAGACATACTATAGATTTTAAAGAAGATTGACAAGGTTTGAACAATTCCAGGTTATTGTAATATTTTTTTACCGGAAATCGGTTATTTTCGAACAAAAAAAGTTAGGTTTAATAAAAAAATATTCACAATCTCAAACAATTAGTTATTATGATATTATAATGTTTTTTTAATCTAAAATTACTGCTGTTAATAACAAATAATTAGATTTCAAATAATATTTACAATATTTGAACAATAACAGGTCATGTTAGTATCTCTGTCGGAAACAGGTAATTTTGAACAAAAACGCAAGGTTTGATTGTCTATATATTGTACAGACGTATTATGTATTAATTCTTAAGTTTGAGATATCAATTTTCATGAATGATCAAAAATATTGAATTTTGATGTCATTTTGATCCCAGCGGAGCTACAGAGAAGAATTTTTTTACAGGTAAAAATTAAAACTATTCTGGCTTAAACTATGTACATCAAGAGTCGTAATTCCATCGAAAAAAAGCTATCAAGAATATTGGTCTAGCTTTTTTTCTATTATTTTGGACAGTCTTTTAATGAACGACATTGTGCAATAAAAATACTTTTATTAAAAATTCGGGGATTACTATTAGATTCATGTACATCTGTACGTATTCTATTATAGATGCAATTTGTATTTCAATATTTAGCCAGTAAAAAATATAAATTTTTGAAAATATTTTTACAGTTGATGATAATATTCAAACAGAGAGAAACTTTTACGATGACATTAATTGTGGCGAATTCGACGAAAAATATGAAGTTGATATCATATCCGTATCACGGAAAGGACAATCAACACGTCAGTATTATTTTGTATATTTATTTCCAATTGTTCAAATTCCTTATAATGATTTCTTCACATTTTTAAAATTAAATTTTCACAATACTCAAAAGTATATAAAATAATAATTACGCCAATTTTTTGTTTACAACTATCTTTTTACAGTGATTAATTCTCCTCATAGGAAAGGGAAAGATAAAGATAAATATCAATATATATTTAATTGATAATTTAATTAAAACCAATATATTTAAATTACTTCTAAACCGTGCTTACAGATACTTAAGATATATGTACAGTAATTAATTATTTGTACTGTTTTTACAGAAAATAAATTTTTCTTTTCGATATTCAGAACAATTTGTTTGAACACTGAATATGAAAAAAATTCAAAACAAAAAATTCCTTTGTTGAAGAATCGAAAACTTATTATTTCTTCCAATATGTATTTTTGTCTTACAGCAATTGAGTATTTCAGTTTCTTTTATTCCTTTAGAGGTATATATGTACTTTTCGTACCTTGACAAACTTTACATTTAATTTGACAGATTTAATAAATGACAGTTCTCAGTACAGCTCGTCGATTAGGAAGTATTCAAACACGGTCATACCGAAATCAAGACCTCAACTTGTAGAAAATAACAGTTCTTTTCATAGACGAAGTTCGAGGCCACCAGCTTCTGACACCTCCAATACGACAAGTAATAAAAAAAATTATTTTAAACATAAATGCATAAAACAAGGTTAACAAAATTAAAAAAGAAAATAAAAAGACATAAATGTTAATATTTTTTTACATTTTTTATTGTTTTATTTTCAATTCCACTTATCTTTTGAAGATGAAACTTCTTTAATTATATAATTCTCTTTATTCAGTGCACATGCTGTTAAAAGAAGTCAAACTCTTGAGGGCAGATGTTAAAGATGTGAGAGAAAATCAAGTCATTCTAAAGAATATGATTGAAAATATTGTTGGCATTAATTACGCTGCGAATAGATCTTTCGTTTAACAATACAGTTTGAATATTCCTTTCAAAACGCTTACGGAATTTCAAACTTTTAATGAAAAAGTACGGAGCGATGAAGAATGCTGGAAACGATTCGTAAGTTTTCCTTAAAATATTTTAACTTTATTATTTTGAATTAAAATTAATGCAAATATAGGTTATGTAGAAAATAGAAAAAATTGACATACCTATACTTATTTAATATTTTTAATGGATTTTTGTAGAAGGGATTATTAGCTCTGTCTATGGATAAAGAGAATCTTCGTAAATCTGCAACCAACATAATGGAAAAATTGATTTCACGAGATGTGGCTATGCAATTCACTGCCATGAAAAAAACACTTAATTTCAGAGGAAATTAAGTAATACGTATTTTTGCGATTTGTGAAAAAAGATTTGTTTACGAAAATGTTAAAAATTGACAAAACAGCGGCGGTTTTTCTGAAAATATTAAAAGTCGATTTCCTCAAAAAACCCACACTTATATTTTTTGCCAATTTTTTTTCGTACTATTATAAGCCTTGTGAGTTTTATGTGGGATAAGAAGCTTTTGTGGCTAGGAGAATTTTTTTTCATGAAATCGAATTTTCGCATTTTTCTTGCAAACAATAACAGATACGAAAAAATGTGAAGAAAATAATTGGCACAGTTAGAAAAGTTCTACAAAAAGTTTCTCTTCTCATTTATGATATCTTGTACCATTTCCAAGAAAAATAAAAAATGCAATATTTCTTTCGGAAACTACAATTTCAGCAGGGCAGCCAATTATTTTATCTGTACGAATCTGTTATTAACAATATTATAAATTGCTTTTCTGTGCACAGTTTCAAAATTAGGACACTCTTGTCGTTTGGCATTCAAATTTATTCTTCGAGTTTTACCTATTATTGCGAATCTAAATTTTCATAGAGGCATTAAACTATGACAGAATGATAGAAAATAATGAATAAACATTTTTGAATTTCAATTGTTCATTTATATATAAAATTTGAGAAACAAGTTGAAGGACTAGAAACATATGGACAATTTCTGTGAAAGGGGGCAAACCCCACCTTTTTTATTTGAAAAAAAAAATATTTTTACAAATTTTTATTTATATAAAAAAGATATTCTATAAGTTTGATGCGGCCTGAAATTGTTTTGTGGCCAAGAGAATTTTTTTCTTTATGAAAACTGATTTTTTTTATTTTTCTCGGAAATGGTACAAGATATCAAAAATGAGTAAAGAAATTTTTTGTAGAACTTTTCTAACTGTGCCAATTATTTTCTTCACATTTCTTCGTATCTGTTATTGTTTGCAAGAAAAATGCGAAAATTCGATTTCATAAAAAAAAAATTCTCCTGGCCACAAAAGTTACTTAGCTCACATAAAACTTGCAAGGTATTTTCCTTATAATAGTACAAATTTAAAAAAAAATTGGCAAAAAATATAAGTGTGGGTTTTTTCAGAAAATCGACTGTTAATATTTTCAGAAAAACCGCCGCCATTTTCTCAATTTTTAACATTTTCGTTAACAAATTTTTTTTACAAATCCCAAAAATACGTATTACTTAATTTCCTCTGAAAAACAACATATTTTCCCCCGAGAGATTCTGCGACTTCAAGTGTAGAACCTGCCTGATTTGAAATGGATTCCGTCCTGTTGGTTTTCTTCATTCCTAGGAAATCACGTTTTATGAATCTTTAATGTTCAGAATCTATTTGATTGGGTTTGGATTTCCGAATCTCAAAAATCAATCACCGACACCCCAGAATGAATTTAGCAAAGTCGTGAACTGATCAAATTGACAAAACCACACAATATCGAAGGTATTCCTTTTCGGCAAAAACTGCGTCTTTTCGTATAGAAACATCCATAATTATATATAAAGATGTTCTTTATTGTCTAAAGTGGCTAAATTACATCATATCTCTTACAAATAACTTTCTCAATTCTTTTAAATTCAAAATCAATTCAGATGTCGTTTACTATATGTGAGATATCGCCCACTGAAAATATGGCGTCGTTTACTGAATTTGAATAAATTAATTTACAATAAATATAACAAGAGTTTGGCAAAGAATATAACTGGGTATCATATATAATTGGGTACTGTCTGAAAACGAAAAAAATCTGTCCTTTTACATGAATTCATCTTCGTTACCAAAAAATAAGCACATAAATTAATATTCTTTTTTTTCTGAAAACTTTTTCTTCAGGTGTCAGGTGTTGAAATAGAAAAATTTGATAATAATATTAATTTAATTTTTCATTTGAAAAGTGCATCAGAGAATAAAAAATCCAAAATCTGTATAAAAGCATTGCATATCATTCACCGTGAAAGATAATAAACAGCAGATTTGAAATAATGAATTAAGACATATTCAGAACGATCACGCGGACTACATTAGAGTTGCACGTCTGGAAATGAAAGAATAATACTCGTAGCATAGGCGCATTGCAGCTATGGGAACCACGACTTCGGTCAAACGTCCATCTCTAATACGGGCATAAACAAGGAGTTACAAAATAATGGGAATCGTTAAACTTTCCAGGTTTTGCAATGTTATACCCGTGCGAGCGCGCCTCAGCGTCTCGCTGGGCTTATGGGGTGTCCTACTATATGTATAGTTATAACAACTATACACGTGTTGGTCGGATTACGTGCTTTATATGTATGTATGTCCATACATATAGTTGCGCAAATACGTGAGTAGTGACTGGACTGCCGTTCAGTTGGTAATTGGTAATTGGTAACGAAAAGGAAAAAAAGTCCTGTCTCGAGGTACCAGCATCAGTACCACAGCGAAGAAACGACACGGGGGCGTTCACCATCCTTGGAGCCGATAGCGATGAAAATGGCACGGCATTTACAGGCTCAAGGAACTGGATGTCACAGATTATTCACGTTAAACGATCCTAATTATTTTATTTTATTATGCTAATAACCAATCAACACATTTACCTTGAGTCAAAAATCAATATTGCATCCTGCTGGCTGTTTCAAAGATAGAGTTCTCTCTTACCGCAAATATTTCTCTAATAATCTTGTTTTTCTTCATTTCTGAATGTACAAACTATAATGGTAACTTCTTTCGAGTATGAAGTATATAAATGAATATATATATATATATATAAATAATATAAATATATATACTAATATAAATATAAATGTTTTCTTGCATTTAAGGTAGTTGTCGTGCTAAAAATCTGATGTGTGAAAAAGAAGTTTTTCTATGATTTTAAGAATCAAAATAATATTACTGATGATTGCAAATTTATTTTAAATATGTTTTTTTGCAATTCAATTTTTTTCTTGTTATCGCTTCTTAACCATTTTTGCAAAATAGTTTGATTTTAATAATGGATGGTTTATTTTTTCGGGAAAATATTTTTATGGCTTAAATCGTTGAAACATTTTTTTAAGAAAATTTTTTTAAAATAGATAATTATATTTGAAGACAAAATTTTCTTTTCCAAACCAAATGTTTGAAAACCAAATTGTTTTCAATACAAAAAATGTTTAAAGAAGGTTTTCATCAAGTGTACATCGCTGAAAATTCAAAAAAGAATTTGTTTTCAAGAATTCTTTTAGCACAATCTTTTTTGATAATTTATTCACTGCAGTGTGAATGTCTTCATCAAATGACCATCTGTATAATTTTTCAAAAGAATATTTTAGGAATTAATTAACTATACAATGTTTTTTGATCATTTTTTATTCCTGCTGCAATGTGATTTTTTCTTGAATTTTACTTTTACAGTAATAATTTATAATGAGAACAGAACATGCATCAGAATAAAATTTACAACAAGAATTTAAAAAATTAAAATAAAAAAATAGTCAAAGTGAGCGTCGCGCGCCTACAAAAAAGGGTTTCATATCGTATTAAGATGTTCATTAAGACATTAAAAAAAAATAATTTTTACCTTGTCATCTCAATGAGAAGGTATTGGTTTTATGTGAAAATTGAGTTTCGCAAATTTCATCAAAACCCAATGTTTTTGGACTCACTGATTGAGAAAAAATGCATTTTACTTCGGTGTCTTTCTGTTATCGTTGTCGTCGTCGTTGTGGTCTGTAGACAAAGTAACTTTAGAAGAAATTATGCGATTGGATTTCCCTCTAGCGCATTGTTTTAAATCCTGAAAAGTAAAAACGAGTTCGTTAACCAGCTATTTTGAATGAAAATTCCGAAAGTTAAAACATTTAAAAAAATTTTGAGATCATTTTTTTTAGATTTAAAAATTCTTTGTACGGCTATTCGTAGTACTCAGAAAGTTAAACAATTCATCCTCACAACTATTTTCGATGAAAAAAAATTATCAGAGTTATAGTATTTTCAAACTTCAAAAAACCAAAAGAAAATGAAAATTTTAAGCCAAAGAACGCACGATATGAAAAAAAGGAAATAAAAGACAAACGTTGCTTTTCGAAAGCTCCCCCAGATAATCATAACAAATTTTTGAATTTTCTTGAAAAATCGAAAATATAAATTTTGATAACACAAAAAATAATGAAAAATTAAAAATTCCATTTTGTGGTCAAAATATGCAAAATACGAAAAAAGATGAGAAGACGCAAATTATAAACCCAAAAACGACCTACAAATTTGTTATAATCACTCTTTGGTAGAACGCGTAGTTTTAGTTTTAATCTTGAAAAATAACATTAAAAATCTGCCTGCTGCGTCTGTTGGGTTTCGCGCTTCGCGTTCGATAATGTATTCACCGCGCGCTACGCGCTCGGTTTTTGTACTTTCCCCATATTTGTGCACAGATCTTTTCAAATTAAAGGTCAAACCATCAGCAACAGTAATTTGGTGATTGTGAATTCTCTTTGATTAAAGCTCTTTCGGCTTTAATGAAAACATGTTCATCACATATCACGTGATTCGCACTCTATTAAAATTTCAATTGAAACCAATTTCCTTTTTCATCGGGCCGAAACTATGAGTGTTTCTGCTCGGGGTTACGAGTTTAAATAATTGTTCGCTACTTTTTTCGGGAAAATATATCTATGGCTGAAATCGTTAAAACGTTTTGTTAAAGAAATATATTTTTCAAAGTAAATAATTATATTTGAAGACAAACTTGTCGTTTTTAAAACAAATTTTTGAAAGTGAATTTTTTTATATTAAAAAAATAAAGAAAAATGTTTTCATTAAATGTATGTCGCTGAAAATTTGAAACATGATTATTTTAAAGAAGTTTGTTGTCATAATGTTTTTGATAATTTTTTTTTGCTTTAGTGTAAATTTTTTCATCAAATATACGTCGCTAGAATTTAAACAAAGAATATTTGAAGAATTACTCAACTACAATGTTTTTTAATAATTTTGTATTTTTACTACAGTCTGATTTTTGAAAAATTTTACTTTTATAGAAATAATTTCTAATGATAACAGAAAATTCATTACTGTAAAATTAAAAAAAAATAATAAAATTAAGAACAATAAGAACAATTATTTCAACAATATTTTTGCAGTTGAATTTTTTTGCCACAATGTTTTTGGATAATTTTTTTTTGCTCTAGTGTACTTTGTTTTATTAAATTGACTTCGCTATAGTTTAAACAAAGTATATTTGAAGAATTACTTAATTCCAATGTTTTTTGATAATTTTTTAATTTAACTGCAGTTTGATTTTTGAAAACAAAAATTACTTCTACAGAAATAATGTCCAATGATAACAGAAAATTCATTATTGTAAAATGAAAGAAAAATGAAATAAAGAAAAATAATAGTATATTATATCACAAGGAGTGTTAGACATGTCTGACGGGGAGATCAATGTTTGCAGGATGAGTTGTAGAACCATGGTTTTTCAAGTCGTCCTTGCGAAAATTGAGCTCCACGTGAGGACCTGTCTAACCTTCCGAGTAATGTACGATATTTTATTTGAAATCAGTATTTTATGAGACTGTAAGGCCGCCTGAAAAGTGAGTCGTGATGTTTATAATATCTTTGGTGGTGAAAACATACGACTGACGTGGCAGTCATCTACTTGGTGGTGATTGGTGATGTCGAATGGCGCGAAATTTAAAAATGGTTCGTTCCGAGCTAGAGTATTATACAGGGTGACTAAAAAGTCCCGTGACGGT
The DNA here is from genome assembly GCA_932195095.1 of Andricus curvator. Taxonomy (NCBI): domain Eukaryota; kingdom Metazoa; phylum Arthropoda; class Insecta; order Hymenoptera; family Cynipidae; genus Andricus; species Andricus curvator. The sequence continues at coordinate 151,766 of CAKNYM010052578.1, forward strand.
TGCATATTTCCTCAGGTAAAATATTTTTCAAAAAAATGAAGGTTATTCCTGAAGTAAATTTCAACCAGGAATTCAATGGTGACCTTCATTTCGACCTTGAAGTTGACCTTCATGGCTTTTTGCAGGTCAACTTTGATTTTTTAAATAGAAACCCCCTTTTTTACATCTGCAATCGATAGAGCGGAAAATTCTACGTTCAGATACGTACCCAAGTCATAGGTCAATTGTAACGTTCAAGGTCAATTAAAGGTTATTTGAAATGAACAAAGTTTTCCAAGAGGTCAGAGTAATTCCTGAAGTAAATTTCAACGGGAAATTCATTGGTGAGCTCTGTATTGATCTTGGTGATGATCTTCAATGTTTTTTCAAGGTTTTTTGCAAGCAGTTTACGTTTACGTTTAGCATTACCCAAAGGGAACAGAATTTACTACGTCCACGTCGTTGTTCCTGGGTAATGCTAAACGTAAACGTAAACTGCTTGGAAAAAACCTTCAAAAAACCTTGAAGATCATCACCAAGATCAATACAGAGCTCACCAATGAATTTCTCGTTGAAATTTACTTCAGGAATTACACTAACCTCTTGGAAAACTTCGTTAAATTCATATAACCTTTAACTGACCTGGAAAGTTACAATTTGACCTATGACTTGGTTACGTACTTGAACGTAGTTTTTTTCGCTCTATCGATTGCAGATGTGAAAAAAGGGGGTTTCCATTTTTAAAAAACAAACAAATTTGACATTCAAAAAGCCATGAAGGTCAACTTCAAGGTCAAAATGAAGGTCACCATTGAATTCCTCGTTGAAATTTACTTCAGAAATGACCTACACTTTTTTGAAAAATATTTTACCTGAGGAAATATCCAACCGTCCCGGGACTTTTTAGTCACCCTGTATATGTATATGCTACAGAAAAATTAGATATATATACTATTGAGCTATTTCCCTTTCGGCGAGCCTCTAGGGGTAAGCGTGACACTACCCGATTCGGGTAGTGTTTCTAGGTGGATAGTTTCTTGTAGTAAATAACTACAAGTGTGGGCTCACCACACCCACACCACAGATAACTCTTAATATTTCAGTGTGGCGGCGTTCGGAACTGATATTTCAGCAAGCTTTGTATCGCTCACTTTTCAGGGGGCGTTACAGGCTCATAACACGGTGATTGCGAATTAAAAAAATTATTTCAAAAATTTTTTTGCAATTGAATTTTTTTTTACCATCGCTTATAAACAATTTTTGAAAAATCTTTGCATTTTAATAATTGATGTCTCATTTTTTGGAGAAAATATTTCTATGGTTGAAGTTGTTAAAACATTTTTCAATTGAAACATTTTTTAAATAAATAATTAAAATTTTTTAGACAAACTTTTCTTTCCTTGAACACATTCTTGAAAATGGATTTGTTTTTCGCGTAAAAAATTAAGGAAAATTTTGTTCATCAAATGTACGTTTTTTGATATTTTTGTAGTTTTACTACAGTGTGATTTTTGAAAAATATTCATTTTTACAGAAATAATTTCTAATGACAGCAGAAAATCCGGTACAGTAAAATTGAAATAAAATAAAATAAAAAAACATTTAAAAATTCAAAACTTACAATTGATTATTAATAATAATGATTGAAAAATAAGTAAATTTTATTTACTGATAGCTTATTTTGTCAAGCAAAAAAATCTCTACAACCCTACTCTTCCTAATTTTAAAAGTACATTTTTCTATGACTGAAATCGTTAAACCAGATTTTTCAAGGAAAATTTTGTTTAACAAATAATTATATTTGAAGACAAGATTTCTTTTTTAACAAATTTTTGAAGAATGAATTTGTTATACAAAAAATTAAAGCAAAATGCTTCATCAAATTTCCGTCGCTGAAAATTTAACCTAGCTGTGAATTCGATCTCGAGTGTTTCCACTTTGTTTGTATTTATAATTATATGGTGCTCATTTCACGAGCACTTTGCTTCCCGTTAACAAATTTAAATAGGAAGCATTAGTGATTTTTTTTAATAATAGACAAACCAAAGTCTTCATTTTTATCAATTTAAAAATAGAAATTTACAAAAAATACAAAATTACGAAATTATACAACAAAATTTTTCAATACAAAAACAAATCAGACAAATCAAACTTTGTATTCGAAATTATAATTTTTCGAGCTGGCAAAGGGAAGGGAAAAGTTCTGTCGCACCCTATCCCTGTCCCAGCTTTATGATTTCTTTACAAAAATTTTCAGAACTATTCTACTTGAAAATCTATGATCAAAAAGTCTTTTCTATTCATGCTTCAACTTTGAATTATGTCGATGAAAAAAGTTTTTCTGTTTGAAACAAATGTTTCAAATATTATAAATAAGCATAACTTCCTTAATCTTCAATAAAGTTTATTAATATTATAGATCAATCGATTTAGCTCTAATCAAGGAATCTTTTCTGTTCTTGCATCAATTTTGAATTATGTTAGTGAAAAAAGTTTTACTATAAAAAACCGTGTTTTCAAATAATATGCATTACTCTTCAATAAAA
>CAKNYM010052578.1:154300-186335 GCA_932195095.1 Andricus curvator
ATCAATATTATAGGTCAATCGATTCATCTCGAACCAAGGAATCTTTTATGTTCTTGCATAAACTCTGAATTATTTTAATGAAAAAAGTTTTACTATAAAAAACGATTTTTAAAATATTATTGGCAACGGCCATACCACGCTGGAAACACCAGTTCCCGTTAGATCACTGAAGTTAAGCAGTGTTGGGCGCGGTTAGTACTTGGATGGGTGACCGTCTTATACTACTGCGTTGCTGTTGGCGGCCGTGGGTGTGGTGAGCCCACACTTGTAGTTATTTACTACAAGAAACTATCCACCTAGAAACACTACCCGAATCGGGTAGTGTCACGCTTACCCCTAGAGGCTCGCCGAAAGGGAAATAGCTTAATGGTATATATATATATATATATATATATATATATTCGGTATTCGGTTTTAATTCCTTGGGATTCGAACCGAAGGGCCTATGACAAAGCCACCGGACGCGTCCTCGGGTTGCGGAGAGAGGGTCCCTGTACCAAGGGTTTCTGCTGAATATGGTTACAATAATTAATAAGCAGTCGCGGACAATTGTCCAGGGATGGTCCCGAAGGAATAACCCCCAAGCGGAGGCGTAACAACCGTGCCGAAAGCTGAATGGCACCTGGGTGTGGTGTCTCAAACGGTGACTCTGGGATACCGGGCGACCTCTCAGAGTATCAGCCTTATCCTTGCACGCGGGGCTCTACAAGGATGGACTAACCCTTTTCCCTAGCTGCTCGTGGGAACAACAATGACAACACCAAACATAGTTGTAGGAAGTGCGGTTCAAAACAATCGAACGCGCAGGGCTCCCGACAATGGGTCGGACAACAATGCCGACTACCCTAGAGTTGGGGGAGCCAATCAAGACGGAGTCAATGCGATTGACCGGCGAAATCTCGTCACTTTTGAGTGGACGGATCGACTCAGGGACGACCTGCTGGAGTGCTATGATACCAGTATGGCCCCTGGACGAAAAGGTTACATGGCGCGACTGCATGCTCTGTGGTGCGAGAAACACCCAGAGCTCTCGGATTTTTCGCAAAAACGGCTGCGAAACCGTGCCGAGGACCTCCGGAAAAGGGGTTATATAAGCGGAGCGCCTACACAACCGCAGCCAGAACAAGCCGGCAACAGAGAAAGAGAGGCGACACTGAGACCAGCCTCGAACAGGCATCCAATAGAGGGAGAACGATGCTTCAAGACCCGGAGAAACATCAACATTCAGGTTTCTCCCAAGCCCAAAGATCTGACTGAACTAGATGATGAGCTTCGTGGAGACTTTTCCGAAGAATCCGACCTCTGGACTATCAATTGTAGTGTGTACAATGCAGCGAGAACTTTGGCAGATGCAAACCGTAAAACAAAACCAACGGTTGATCATAAGACCAAAAGACGAATGCATCAACTTAGCACAAAGATAGGCTGGGCAAGACAGTACGCGTCCCGCATTCAGTGTGTGATTGACTACATAACATCTGGCAGGACTTTCACTGCCAAGGTTCGACAGTTCACGCGCGAACTGCGGATCCGTCATCACACAATCAACAAGTCAAAGCTACTGACCATCAGGCAGCATATTGTTGACAGAATACGAGTACTATCTGACGCTAGGAGAAGTCTAGAGCGGAGAGAGAGGTGGGTCAGAGAAAATCAACAGTTTTCGTCTGACCCGTCTCGACTCTTCCAAGACCCTCCAGTTACTGTCGACCATCCGCCCAAACCAGAGGAGGTCGAAGCATTTTGGAGAGAAGTCTACGAAGTCCAACATCCACTTAAAGAAGGCTCAAAGAACATAAACAGCTTCAAGGAGCTGTGCAATGCTCTCATCACAGCTGAGGAGGAATGCCCACCTATCACTACCGAGGAGGTGAAAAACGTATTAAGAGGCATGAAGAACTATTCCGCTCCGGGACCAGATGGCATAAAAACCTTCTGGTGGAAGAAGTTTCCTTCAACCCACCAGCATCTGGCCCGAATTTTTACCTCATATCTAAAGTCGGAAGAGCCTATTCCGGGGTGGTTGGTGGAAGGGCGCACAGTGCTCCTGCCGAAGACGGGCAACTTAGCTGACCCTAAGAATTACAGGCCAATAACTTGCCTGAACACACTGTATAAGATCTTCACAGCTATCCTAAATGATAGGATTGTTCGGACAATTGGACCTGTATGGCGAGAGATGTATGAACAACGTGGCTCAAAGAAAGGCGTAGCGGGATGTCGGGAGAACTTGCTCATCGATAGATGTGTCTGTAAAGACGCAGCATACTATCAGCGATTTCTATCGATGGCCTGGATTGATTACCGGAAAGCTTTCGATTCAACCTCCCATAGACATATCATCTGTCTATTGGAAAGCCTAAAGGTTCATCCACACATCGTGAGATGCATAGAGACATTAATGCCGCTTTGGAAAACCAGATTTACTATCTCATCTGGAAAACATCGTGTGATCACTAACAGCATCACCTTTCAGAGAGGTGTATTTCAGGGCGACACCATGAGCCCTCTCCTCTTTTGCCTCACATTATTGCCACTATCTCTCGCACTTCGCCATTCCGAAGGGTATCTCTGCGGAAAACCTGGAAACCGAAAGCATAAGGTCACTCATGTATTTTACATGGATGATCTTAAGATCTATGCTAGGAATCAAGAGAAACTACATCTAGCTCTGAAAATTGTCAAAGAGTACACTCAAGAGATTGGAATGGAATTCGGGTTAGAGAAATGCGCCAAGGTTAATTTGAAGAAAGGAAAACTTAATGGCATCCCCGAAGATCCTGAGCTCGTTGACAGAAGCGCTATACGACACCTTTGCGCTGGAGAGACCTATACATACCTGGGCGTGCCACAGAGCCGCATTCAGGACGCGACATCTATAAAGGATACTCTCCGATGCAGATACAAACGTCTCATCCGGCAGATTTGGTCTTCCGAACTGTCGGCGAGAAACAAAGTATCTGCAACGAACATGCTTGCCGTCCCGGTAGTACTCTATTCATTTGGAGTGGTTCCATGGACGAAGGACGAGCTCAGATCCCTTGATATCGGGACGCGAAAGGTTTTGCACATGAACAAGAGCATGCACCTTAAGTCTTCTGTTCCGCGACTTTACATCTCACGCCGCCTAGGTGGTCGCGGAATACTGAATCTTGAATTTCTTCACAACAGACTCATTCTGGGTACAGCACATATAGTTGCAAATGGACAAGACCCTCTTCTTAAAATGGTCAGGAAACACGAAGAAGTGGGAAAAGGGGCGTTTCTGTACAAAGCAGCGGAGGAGGCTGCTGAAACACTCGGCCTTGACTTCAATACTAGGGGTGAGCAAAATGCATCAAATCTTATCCATCTTGAATACTCACTCCTGAAGGCCCGGATTAAGAAAGCACAGGAGAAAGACTTCCACGAACAGCTCCTCGACAAGAGGATGCACGGCATCTTCCACAGAAATGTGGAAGATCAGTCGATGTCGTATGAGCTAACGTTTGCTTTCCTTAGATCACCCGGATTGAAGTCGGGCACGGAGGGCTTCATTTTGGCATGTCAAGACGGTGTCATTTCCACTCTAGCATACCGTCGCCACATTTTGAGCCAAGACATTCCCGATGATAGTTGCAGAGCGTGTCATGCACACCCCGAGCATCTAGGACACATACTATCTAGTTGTCCAACTCATGCGGGAACGACCTACATCCAAAGGCACAATGCGGCACTAAGAGTGCTTTATTACCATCTCTGTCACTCTTATGGCATTAGCCCAAATACCTCTCCGCTAAACGCTCCTAGAGAAATAGAGTCAATTGTCGAAAATGAGAAGTGCCGCATATACTGGAACTTCATATTCTCGACAATTGTTTCTGTTGCGCACTCGAGGCCTGACATAGTTCTCCTTGACTTCGAGAAACGAACCATGTTCGTTATCGAATTTTCGGCACCAGCTGACAAAAACGTCACAGCCAAGGAGAAAGAAAAGAAAGAGAGGTATAAAGACCTTATAAGGGAGTTGCGACGGTTATACCCGGAATATTCTGTTAAGCTAATCATCTTGATCATCGGCGCTCTTGGAAGTGCCAAGGTTTCACTGGTTAATAGCCTGAAAAGCATCCCTGCGTGTCAAAAAAATGCTGAGACACTTGCGGGGAAAATGCAGAAGGCGGTCGTCCTTGGGTCGCTCCGTGTCCTCAGGGTGCACGAGACTTTTGCCGGACCATCGTATTGAGTTCGTCGCAGACTGTAACCACCTATCTCACGGTCGTGAGACGTGGTTACAGCTGAAAATTTACCGCGATTTCGCTGGGAGCGGGTGCAATTTTTCAGATTAGCACCCGCTCCCGGCGAAATCCTGCGGTTGTCCTTATGACAAATATTTAAATATATATATATATATATATATATATATTGAGTGCTAAAAAAATGCAATGAATATTTTTAGATGTTTTCAAGTTATCGTGTTCACAAAAAAGTGTGGCACACGCACACATCCGGACAATTGCTTAGAACATTATATTATACATTTTTAAATTGAGGAAGGTTTAATTAAATGAATTTAAATTTATTGGAAAATGTTACTATTACAAAGCTTCCTCTATGAGGAAACAAAAAGAATTGTTTCAAACAATTATTTTGCCACAATGCTTTTGGATGATTTTTTTTGCAGTGTTAATGTTTTCAGAAAATGTACGTCGCTATAATTTTTTAAAAGAATATTTGAGAATTATTTAGCTACAATGATTTTTTGTATGTATGTATTTTTACTACAGTCTATTTTTTTAAAAAAAATTACTTTTACAGAAAGAATTTATGTAATTTTCACAGATATCATCAAATTCGCTGATGAAGGCCACCATTGTGTACCGAAACATTTGGAAAAATTTCATTCTTTTTAATTCACCTGATAATAAAGCCAAAAACGAACCTCAATATTCTCAAAGAAATTTATTATTGAGGGTCAATACAATCCCCCAGTGATTATTATTTTTTTTTTTCAATGGTAAACAGTGAAGTTGAAGAAAATGCTCTTCTCGAAAAAAGCCCAGATTTATTTAAATTCGACGACTTAAAAAAAATTCGTACATTTATATACAATAACAAAAAAAATTAATGTCTCAGGCTTTAGATGGTTACAGCCCAATACGTCGAAGGCATTTTTGGTTAGAGTTGGATTTTTTTATTTAATTCAAATTTCGAACCAAACGACGTGAGATACGCAAAAAGTTTACAGAGAAAAATTGCAGCTTTTAAAAACTAGGGGCATTATTTTACGCCAATATTAAACTTACACACACTTACTATAGAAAAATCGTTACGTAGGGGGGGGGGGGGGCAGGGAAAAGCGTTACGTATTTTTTGAACAGCCCCCTACTGCAAAATTTCTAAAAACATTTTTATTATCGTACTTTATCATTTTGGTTTAATTTCTCGAAAACAATATGAAAAAAATAGAACATTTAAATTTTAAGCCAAAAGGCGCGAAATATGGGAAAAAGTTTTTGGAGGAAGTTCCGTTTTTAAAAATTTCTACAAAACTTCTTTGAAACATTTTTTGACAGAACTCATTGTTTTTAATTTCTTTATTGAAATTAAGAAGCAAAACTAGAAAATTCCAATATTACGTTAAAAGCCGCGAGAGACGCGTGCTCGAGGCGCGCCCAAACTTATGAGCAAAGCGATTTTACTTTGTTTACTTAGTTTCGAAAACTACAAATTTGAATGTTTCAGAACCACTATTTTTTACTACTTTCATTCAGAATTGAATTTCAAGAAATTATTTTTATCAATCGAAAAGGGGCTTGGGTAGATATAAGATATAAAATATTAAGATAAAAAATATTCAATCCAACAATTCAAAATTAATTCTAGCAGGCGCCGCGCATACCAAAAAGGGTCTCTTAGCCTATTAAAAAATTAATTAAGTCTAAAAACAAATTTACTTTTGCTGTTCAAGAATATTTACCAAAAAAAATATCTATTACTGTAGACGAAAACGAAGATTTCAAAAGTATTAGTATTATTAGTAGTTCGAGGATAAAGACAGTTTGAAAGCTGATAAAGAAACACCCTCCTAGTACGTTGGCCTCCATCCGAGCAAAACCGAAGCACAACTGCTTAACTTTGGTGATCGAACGAGAAGCCTCAAATATTCCATGTACTATTTGTATAACTTTCATGTATCATAGTATATAGAAGAGTTTGAGAAAATTTTATGTAAATTCTATACTGATTTTATAATTTCTTGAAAATTATTTTCTGGATATACAAGAATTTTCACCAATTATTCGTTCTATATTCAGGATATGGAAAAATCTGAACAAAAAATGTTACACTTCTGTTAATCTAACAACTTTTAAAAATAATTAATGTCATTATTTATTTTTCATATAATTTGTTTTCGTTAATATACGATGTTATTCAAAATTTCCAGAACTATTTAAATTTTGTCTATTCTTTTTCTATGTAATGTGTATGAAGAATAGTGAGGATTTCTGGATAAGGGTACAACATTAAATTTGGTGAAATCCAAGACCATTCAAATATTCCTAAAACAGCTTTATGCAATTTCTTCTGCATTTAACATTATGAAAATGAAATTACCGGATTTTGTAATTAGGCGCTTCATACAAGCATTATAATATTGCGTGTGCATGTTATGTGTAAATGAGTGTACATAAAAAGTGTATTCTATATTAAATGTACAACACAACTCCTAATAAGATTGAGTAATTATATCGTAAAAATATCTGCAGTATAAAGTCGTTAAAAGTCGAAACACTTAAATTATTCTTTCACTTTCTACCATCCAAATTATTTATTTATCTGCATTTATTGACTCTAATATTTTGTTTGATTGTTTTATCCAATAAAGATATCGTCGGATTTGATGAAATATAATTATTTTTAATTTAAGAAGAGGGAAAGTTAACTAAAGAAAGAGAAACTAATTAAAGAGGATACGCTTCTTTGATATGTTAATTACGATAATGTTATTTTTTAATTAGCTAATGTTATATTGCATATTGGTTGAACGTGTAGATTGAATGAGGATATAATTATAAAGAAAATAAAAATTTGGATATTTGCTCGATTGAATAGGATTTCTAATTGCTGATCTATTTCGTAATTTATCTTGCATCCGTAGTAATGCTTTCACTAGCTTGCGCTTCTTCCTCATCCTCATTCGATCATTAGGTCATTAGCGCAACTGATGAAAGTAATTGAATATCAAGGAATTAATCGAATTTATTCTATTTATCCTAACAAAAATATCTAAACAAAAATTTCGCGAAAATTTTTAACTATGAACAGATAATAGAAAATTTCTAACAATTATTTGCACAAAAGTCCTCTCAATTGAAAAGTGCGCCATGTTACTCTAGTCAGTATTTAAAATAGGAAGAATGTTCCAAGCCTGAAGTAAAAAAATTTGTATTATTTCCCAATTTGAAAAAAAAAATTGTAGATGAATACCAGGAAAATTACTCATTTACAACTCTTTTCCTTTATTTGCAACAAGTAACGTCACAGTCAAGGAATTCGCTTGACAAACTCGACCTTAGCCGAATGCCGCTTGCCTCTTTACTGCTCTTTTTTCTTCCACTGTTCAAGATTCAAAGCCAGGAAAAATCGCTAGATTGCCCAATCACAGGTTCTTCGATTCTAGGGCCATAGGTCCAGTTTTCCGAAAAAGGCGATCACACGCAGTGACCATTGGGACACCAGCCATCTGAATTTAGATCATGCCAAGGTGGCCTTTTCTTAATGACCGCAGCTCAACCTTCATCTTTGCGGTTATCCGTCTCCTTCGGAAGATAAGACCATTAGGAACTTCGGGAGTATCGGAAGAATCAAGGTCACTCTTGATTGCTGATTTGAAATCAGTGATCATCAGACAGAGACCCGGGCGACAAAAGCCTAGTTTCCGATTGGTATAGCACTCACGCATTGGGGGTTCGAAAGGGTCCTTCGTTGAAGGTGAAAGGGGTCCGTATTACGATTCAAGTCGCTCGTGTTCTCAACTGGCCCCCGCCTGAGTCTACCTCCCTAGCCATGGGCAGGGTTTTAGTATAAAAGCATACTCGTTTCCCCTCATAGTCGTAGTACAATTCAGTGTATCACACCAGAAACATCATGAAACTCATCGTAAGTTTCTGCAGGTTTCGATACACTCAGTTAATAGATTTTCCTCTTCAGGAAAACTTATTTTTCATGCATACCTATGCCATCATTTTTTAAATTTTCCATAACTTTTTCGAAATTTTATTTTTGCTAGATTTATGTTTTTCATATACTCAAGATTTTAATTTCAAACCTAAAATTATCAGGGGACTTGTAAACTCTTCAATACTTTTTTTAGTGTTAACATCATCTTTAAAACTTGTAGACTGAGGTGTAATATTTCATCAAAATTAACTTCTTCTATAAAAAAAATAGGAAGCGCTTTTGTTTATCGGAGATGCAAAATTAAACACTTTAGGTTCGATTTATTAAAACAAAACGGTTTAAAACATATTACTAAAAGTTGATAGTCTTTTTTGTTTTAATTTTCATACAATAAAAAATTTGGATGAAGACCACACTTAATTTGAAGGTATCAATTTGATTTGCAACAGAATGATCCAATTTGCAAGTCTTTTGTTTCTTGATATTGATACAGATTTTAATATCATTTGAATACCGTTGCAGAAAAAATGATTCCTTCAGATTTATTGTGAATGTTTTTAAGATATAACTAATCAAAAATATTTTCAGGTTGCTCTCGTTGTCGTCGTCTTGGCCGCCGCTTCCGTCGAAGCTGTAAGTAATGCAATCTTATATTTTAACATAAATTCCAGAAAAAAAAACTAAGGCAGAGAATTTCTCATTCCACACTTCCTCGAAAAAAGATTAGCTCTCAGTATTACGTTTCCCGATTACTGGGTTACGTAAACTGCATCAAGTCCATCGAAGACTGGATACTAATAGACTCTTCATTTCTATTCATATCGCATAATCTTTTCATAATCGATTTTCTTCTGGTATATCTAAAACTACATAGACCTATCTCTTTCTATCTTCAATCATAAAATATCCATCTAAACTATACATCTACATTTTCAACTACTAAATCTACGACTAGTCATAAAATCCTGCAGCAATTCTCTTTCATTCTTTCCTTCGTTGGTTTTTAACGATGCAGTTACAGCAACTGCTGTAACTGTTATGATCTATTACGAGAATCAGCCATGGATTCTCGCTTCTGAGGTGTCTTGTCTATCTTTCCCGTAATATCACTCCGACAACGTAACAATGCATAATAGCACTCTCGCTTTTATGCTCTCTTCGCGGCTCTTGAATCTTTCTCTACAATCTCCTCAACGCTCGAGAAACGAGTAACTTCTGGAAGAATGGAGTAACCAGCGAACAAGACTATGAGGTGCTTGGGCCAGATTTAACCCTTAAGGACTCGAAGGTGTTAAGTGTTTTTTGTTATTTTTGTTGAAACAACTAGGCTCCTGGGGTCTGGCAAGATCCTTGGCAACAACAAAGTAATCCATGGCAGCAACAGAGTGATCCCTGGAAACAACAAAGCAACCCTTGGCAGCAACAAAGTAATCCCTGGCAACAACAAAGTAACCCTTGGCAACAACAAAATAATCTCTGGCAACCAGCTGTACAGAAGGTAAAACGCTGATCAATTTCGCGACGTTCAGGCAATAACAAGGACAATAATCCTGCCTGACGGACTCCAGCGGATTCATCTCGGAGTTTTCTCCATGTTACTCATTTCATTTTTCTTTGAAGTATTGGTTTCTTCTCCATTATTTCATATCATCCACAGAACTGATACACGGAAAATGTCTTGTCCTCCACATGATTCAAATCTCTGAGTCTGATTATTGTTGTAGCCAGAGATTGAATGCACTCTTTCAGAATCAACCTCTGTTGATCATGACCAACATATGCATCCTTGTATTATAATTCAAAAGATGAATTTTAAGGGTGCAAATGATTAACAAGTATTCTTTTTGCAGGGTCACCATGAACCCCACTACGTCCACGCCATCCAGGTTCAACAACCACACCCAATCCCACCTGTCCATCCAGAACCCCTTCATCTGAAGGTTCATGACCACCCAAACAGAATCCATTACAAAGTTCCCCATGTTCCCCATCCCCACCTCATCGGATACGAAGCTCATGTTGCTGAACCCGAAATCAAGGTCGTCAAGCACGGATGGTAAATAAAGGTGTTCTAAGGTATCATCTTAATAACTGGTCCCCGGTGGCTCCTGCCGTTCGAATTACATCGCATTTGGATAAAAGGAAGCGAAGGTCGAGTTCCCCACTAGGGAGTGCAACAATTGGATCTCTTCGAACGACGCTGCACGCAGAGCTCGATTATGATGTTTCGGAAAATCGGCGAATGAAATTTAGAGTTGAAAATGCAATCAGGGCTCATCATTGGCACAGGCGTCAGACCACCCGGACCACAGACCAGGCATCCGAAATAAAAAATCTACAAAAAAATTTACATTATTGTATTACACCACGTCACATACCCCACATCACCCCTCCTCCCAACTTCCTTAAAAACACAGTGTTTCTTTCTGTGCGGCATTTGATACTGAAGAAGACATCAGGACATTTGAGCCACTGTATATTTTTTCTGTTCTTCTGCAAAACATTCCACCCACCAATTCCCCCCTCGAACCATACTTTTATTTATTTTCTAATAAAAGTTATTAGTCTTGTGATAAATCTGGAGTATTCTTTATTTCCTTCCCTCGCAATTTAACTCTACTGCTATCGTTATGACTTGAATATTGATTATTATTAAATAATTAATAAAAATACGATAAATGTAGTAGGAGGGTTAAAGTAGTTATAAGTTATTGCAACAAAATATAATAAATAATAATGGTAGAGTTCGAAAATCTTTCTATATTATTGTAGCAGATTCATTTACTGAATAAAATACATCGAATAAAATCTTTTTCAATTTAAATATGAAGTCAAATCTTTATCAGCGCTAACGATAGCTTTGAAATTTGAAAGTACCTTCTTATATTTTCAAATATAAAACTTTTCAGAAATATAATTGATCACTGGATAAAAATATAGAATATAATAATTTATTATACAATTTTTATTATTCTCACTGAAGATTTATATCACAAATTTATATTTATAACTTATTTTATAATTGAATGAAAATATTATTACGCCTAAGGCTCGTTACATCACTTCTTAATTGTCGAACGATTTAAGCAAATAGGGTAAACAATTGTTATGTAAAAGCCTGGTGCAAAAATATTTTCATGATATTCGCATTTTAAATTTTTACTAAATTCTACGAATTACATAAGATAGTAGTAGAGACAACTATTATAGGGCTGTTTATATTAACTGCTTAATTATACTTTGTTGAGCATTGCAGCAGTTTATCGTGCTGATTTCATGGATGTTTTTTTGCTGCGCATTACACGCGTCCTGAATTTTTTGCTGAGGGGTCTCAACGTGAAATTTATTGCTGAACGGTGGTTAGTTGGATCGAAAGATCGGGCACTGCATTTTCCCAGCACGATTCGCGACACGTAAAATATATCCTGAAACTGATCGGTGAGTGTGATTGAGGAAAACGTGTCATGATGGATCGACCTGGAATAATGGAGAGTGTTTTCTATTGTTTGCTGTTACATGATTGCATGTTTGATATTGTATTTGAGGCCCGTTATTTCCCAAAGGGTTTATTTTTTTTACATTTTATATTTTTCCATGCAATAGGGAATTTTATGTTATTCATTACTAGCAAAAATAGCGCACGTAGCGCGCTGACATGTCTCTTATTTTGATTGCGTAATTATCAGATTAATATATATGCTTAAATTCAAAGTACTATGAAATATAATTAATAAGCATAAACTGAATTAAATATTAAAATAGCTATATCGGCGCAAATATAATTGTAATTAAATTGTAATTTTAATCTCATGAATAACTTATTTTAAGATTCCTTATGCCTCTCATTCTCGACACTGATCAGCATTTTGAAGATGTTTACAATTGAAAATTCGCCAACTTTTCAATGTGTATAATTTGAAATGATGTAATTTTTAATGTTTTTGTTAAATAGTTTTGGTTTGAATAAAATAATTGAAAACTCTTCAATTAAAAAAATGTATTATTAATAGTTCTCATATTTTAATCATTTTGAAGATCAAAAGTCAAGTTTTCTATTTTAACTTATCTAATTTAAAGAAATATTGAATGGAAATAATCAAAATGATAGCTTTATCAATTGTAGCACTGGAAACTTGCCTAATTTTTAATTTTCAATATTCAAAATTAAAAACTCTTCAATTTGATTGATTCTTCAATTTTTACGATTTTGGAAATCGTCAGTCGAATTTTCTTTTTTTTCAAAGGTTTTCAATTCAGAGTTCTACAATTTTAAGGGGTTTAACTTGAAGACTCTTGAATTTTAAAGATAAATAAATCAAAATTCTTAAATTTTGATAATTTCGGAAATATATGCCTTCTGAATTTTCTTTCTTCTTTTTTATTTTTGTCCAAAGAAACAAAATTTTTTTGTTTTTAGGAATTGCAATAGGAGCATTTTGTGGTGGTTCTGCAAATTTGATCGTTCGATTCTTGTTTTATTTTCAGGAATTCTATACGTTAATACATAAAAAGTCCAGTTTTTTATTTTGAATCCTACAAATTGAAGAAATTTCGAATGTTAATTATCAAAATTACAGCTATTTAAATTTTAAGATTGGATACTTGCCTAATTGTTCATTTAAAATTTTCAAAATTAAACTATCTTACATTTTTAAGATTTATAAATGACAATTTTTATGTTTTGATGATTTTGAAAATGAAAAGTCAAGTTTTCAATTCAAAATTTCCCAAATTGATGAAATTTTGAATGCAAATCATAAAAGTTACAGAATTGTGATTGTAAATTCTGAAAATTAAAAACTCTCTAATTTTCATGATTTGCAATTGAAAATTCTCTAATTTTAATGATGTACAAATAGAAATTTTTGAATTTCGAAGATTTTGGAAATCAAAAGTCAAGTTTTTAATTCTAAATCTTCCAAACTGTAGAAATTTCGAATACGCAGCATCAAATTAACAGAATTTGTTATTGTAAAACTTAAAACTTGAAAAATTGTTAATTGTACATTGTCAAAATGGAAAAATCGTCAATTTCAAAGATTTCGAATTTAAAGTTCTACAACTTTGAAGAGTTAAAATGAAAAACTTTTGATTTCGAAAGATGTATATAAGAAAATTCTTAACTTTGATAATTTTGGACACCAAAGGTCAAGTTTTCAATTCTGAATTTTCCAAATTGAAGAAATATTGAATGTAATTATCGGAATTACAGAATTTTTTATTATAAAACAAACCTTGTATTAGTTTTAATTGTAAATTGTAAAAATTAAAAAGTGCCATTTTAAAAATTATCAATTCAAAGTTCTACAATTTTGAAGAGTTACAATTGAAAAACATTGTTCAATTCTAAGGATGTATAAATAAAAATTCTAAAACTTCAATGATTTGGTTGATTATGAATATCAAAAGTGAAGATTTCAATTCAAAATTTTCCAAGTTGATGGAATTTTGAATGCAAATCATAAAAGTTGCAAAATTGTGATGGTAAATTCTCAAAATTAAAAACTCTTTAATTTCTACTATTTGGAATTGAAAATTGTTTAATTTTAATGATGTACAAATAAAATTTTTTCAATTTCGAAGATTTTGGAAATCAAAAGTCAAGTTTTCAATTCTAAATCTTCCAAACTGTAGAAATTTCGAATGCGCTGCATCAAATTAACAGAATTTTTAATTGTAAAACTTAAAACTTGAAAAATTGTTAATTGTACATTGCCAAAATTGAAAAATCGTCAATTTCAAAGATTTAGAATTTAAAGTTCTACAACTTTTAAGAGTTAAAATGAAAAACTTTTGATTTCGAAAGATGTATATATGAAAATTCTTAAATTTTGATAATTTTGGACACCAAAAGTCAAGTTTTCAATTCTAAATCTTCCAAATTGAAGAAATATTAAATGTGATTATTGAAATCACAGAATTTTTTATTATAAAACAAAACTTGTATTAGTTTTAATTGTGAATTGTAAAAATTAAAAACTCTGCCATTTTAACAATTAACAATTCAAAGTTCTACAATTTTGAAGAGTTACAATTGAAAAAGACTGTTTAATTTTAGGGATGTTCAAATAAAAATTCTTAAACTTATCAATGATTTGGTTGATTATGAAAATCAAAAGTGAAGTTTTCAATTCTAAATTTTCGAAATTGAAGAAACTCCGAATGTAAAATATCTAAATTATGAATATTAAATTTTGGAAATGAAAATCTTCAGTTTCAACGATTTACAATTCAAAGTTCTAAAATTTTAAATGATTACATTTGAAAGTTTTTCAATTTTCACGATTTACAATTAAAATCTCTACTAGTTTGAAGAGCTAGATTTGAAAATTCTTCAATTTTGTAAATATAGAATTTCAAATTCTTGATTTTGAACAGCAAGAATGGCAACATTGATTTATTTTTAGGAAATTCTTATAATTTATTTACATTTGTAACATATGTTTGCGTATATGAAGAATTAGTTAAGGTAGGCACCGCGTATCTACAAAAAAGGGTTTCGTAGCCTATTAGGACGTTATTCAAGTCCTAATACATGGAATCTTATTAAATTAGAAAAACGAATATTTTTGAATTTTACAAAATTTAATTACATTGTTTTTTCAAATTATTTTTTGAAATTATTTTCCTGAAAAAAAGTTTATTAAGTCATTCAAACCTCCACCTCCCATACTTTTCCTCTCTCACTTCCTAGCCGCGATTTACATATCTGCATTAAGTTTTTTGTTATGGAGGTGGTAATAGTCGGAGTCAGATAGGCATATGAGGGTTCGCACCTGCGAATTTTTTTGTTTTTAACAAAAAAAAAGAAGAAATTTTCAAAAAAATAATTAAATTTTCAATAGCTCAACTTTCAGTTAAAATATTCATCTTCTACGAAAAAAAACAAATATATAACTCGAGCAGTTAAATTTTTAGTTCAAAAATTTAATTTTCAACCAAAAAAACGAACTTTTGACCAAATAGATGCATTTTCAAATAAAAAAATAAATTATCAACCAAATACACTGGGACCTGGAATTAGTTAACTTGGATTTCCTATATTCCTAGAACTGATGGCCCCCGCAGTTTCGTGATGAGAGGAGCCGCGGGTTCAAAGAAAGGCTTGCTCAGTAGCCGCACTTTTAGCGCGTAAGTTGCATCAGGTTACGTCATGCGTCCAAATCTGACAGAAAGGACTCATGCGGCCCTGACTTTGTACGTTTTGATGCCCTGAAAATAGTATCAAGGCCAATGCAAGCCATGCCCGAAATGTTGAAATGCTGTTTGTCACGCTTGACTGAGCCTCTCTTTCGGTCCCGCAGTCCGCGCATCACCAAATTCCGAGGCATAAATTTCTCGGAATAGCGAAAACTGATGGTTCTTATTTCGGGACATGAGTGTACTCTCATCACTAGGGGATGAAATCGAGTTTTCCCCACGCTGACGTCATCAATTTTTAAATGTTAATAATTTAAAAAATGTAATTGCTCATAATAAAATATTAATTCTCAAAGTTCTTTGCAAACCGGCCAGACGACAAACTAACTCTTCGTACAGCCGACCGTACGGATAGATACTTTGTTTCTGTTCTTCACCTATTATCGATTCTCAACTTGCTCTCTGGGCATGCTTGGGGGAACTGAATGGGAAAAATTGAAACTTAGTTAAATCAAGTTCTAAAATCTCCCTTTTGAAATGCGACTAAGAAAATGACAAAATACTAGTTTTCGAATTATGATAAAAAATTTGGAATCGTGCCCATGGCGAAAAGCGGTCCGTCGAGCGGCACATCACCATTCGGCCGACCGCTTTTCGTCATGGGTACGCTTCCACATGTTTTATAATAACAAAAAAAACAGTAAATATTTTTTCGTGCTCTTGATTTCATCTTGAAGAGGAGATTCCAGACTTTAATTTAGCGAAATTTCAATTTTTTCAATTGTCTTCCCTAAATCATGCAGAGAATAGTATTTCAGAATCAAAAATTGTTCAAAAATGGAAAATAGGTCGATCGTTCTCACATGCTATCTCAGTCCCTATTATTCAAAAATACTTCAAGTCGGACTCAACTGATGCAAAATTTGACAACCTTTCACAGTTTTTCAAACATCTTTTTTACTTGATATTTCGCAGAGTTAGGGGAGAGTGGATTATGGTGCCGCGCTTTGATTTAAATGCCCTATAAATTATCATTGAAATGCGATTTAGATGTATGTATGTCTTAAGGTGAAACTCACATTATCAGGGAATGCATATTATTACTCAAAACCGCTTTTTAATTACTTCATTATTTGACATTTAATTAAATGATGGGTGTTGCATTTTGGCCGGCGTGTCCCATACACTGGGGTATAGCTGCACTCATATTACTCCCATTTATTCAAATAATATGAACATTGTAGAATAACAAATGTACAATATAATGATTCTGAATGATGCAATGTCATAAAGAAAAATGGAGCGAAGTATGTGGCAAAAGCAGTTACAACCTCTTACTTCCTGCTGAAATATATCGTGCCTCGTATATGATGGTGCAAGATTTAATTAATGTTAATATATTTAGATCGTTTATAGAAACAAGTTATGATACCAGCAGTTAAAAAAAATAATTCACCTACTAAAACCTAAAATTTTCATGCTTCAAGTATTTCAATATATGCTGCAAGTGCGTAACTTCTGCAAAGACTTTTTCATTTGTTTATGCCAAAACAGCTTTTTCATAATTACCCTTCTGAAACGTATTTTGAAACAGAAATTGCATCATATCACTATTTTCCCAAAGGGAGATAGATATTTTATGTAGAAAAACTGATAAGCAAATCAACAAACACGGGCGATGTGCGTAATAGTCGCCGTGCCCCGCCCCTATACCATACCCCACTCACCCCTAGTCACTTTCTAAGAGAAGCCTGTTTTCAATCCGATTTTCATAAGTGGACGCACAATTATGGTCAGTAATGTATTATAACTTTATGCAATAACTTATGACTACTTTCACCCTCCTACTATATTTATCGAATTTTTATTAATCCTTTAATAATTTGTAATATTCAGGTCATGTCGATACCAGTATAGAATTCGCTTGCGAGGGAGGGAAGTAAAGAATGATCCAGATTTATCACAAGACTAATAACTTTTATTAGCAAATAAATAAAAGTATGGTTCGAGGGGGGAATTTGGTAGTGGAATTTTTTGCAGAAGAACAGAAAAAATATACAGTGGCTCAGATGTCATGATGTCTTCTTCAGTATCACATGCTGCACAGAAGGAAACACTATGTTTTGAAGAGGGTTGGGGGTGATGCAGGGTATGTGACGTGGTGTAATACAATGAAGTAGATTTTTTATTTCGGATGCCTGGTCTGTAGTCCGGGTGGTCTGACGCCTTTGCCAATGATGCGCCCTGATTTAATTTTCAACTTGAAATTAGATTTGCCATCAAATTGTTCCACTTCTTAGTGTGGAACTCGACCTCCACCTCCTTTTTATCCAAATACGAAGTAATTCGAACGGGAAGGACCACCGTGGACCAGTTGATAAGATGATACCTCAGAACACCTTTATTTACCATCCGTGCTTGACGATCTTGACTTCGGGTTCATGAGCTTCGTATCCGATGAGGTGTGGGTGGGGGACATGGGGAACATCCAAGTGGATTCTGTTTGGGTGGTCATGGACCGCCAGATGAAGGGGTGCTGGGTGAAGTGGTGGGACTGGGACTGCCTTCTGAACCTGCAGGTCGTCGATGTAGTGTGCATAGTGACCCTGCGAAAAGAATAATTGTTAATTATTTGCACCCTTGAAATTCATATTTTGAATTATAATACAATGATGTCTATGTTGAACATTATCAACAGAGGTGAATTTCAAAAGATTGAATTCAGTCTCTGACTCCAACAATAATCAGACTTAGAGAATTGAGTCATATGGAGGCAAAAACATTTTCTATTTCTCAGTTCTGTAGAAAACATGAGATGATAGAGATGAAAGCAATACTTCACAGAAAATTGAAATGAAAATCCACCGAGAAGAGAATTCCTAGATCAATCCGTTAAAGTCCGTCAGGCAAAAATTATAGTCCTTGTTATTGCCTGAAGGTCAAAAAATTTAACGTTTTACCTTCTGTACAGCTGGTTGCCAGAGATTATTTTGTTGTTGCCAAGGATCACTTTGTTGCTGCCATGGATTACTTTGTTGTTGCCAGGGATCTTGCCAGACCCCAGGAGCCTGTTTGTTTCAACAAGAACAACAAAAAACACTTAACACCTTCGAGTCCTCAAGGGTTATATCTGACCCAAGCACCTCAGTGTCTTGTTTACTGGTTACTCCATTCTTTCAGAAGTTACTCGTTTCTCGAGCGTTGACGAAATTGTAGAGAAAGATTTAAGAAGTCGTGAAGAGGGCATAAAAGTGAGAATGCTATAATGCATTTTTAAGTTATCATAGAGATATTCCCGGAAAGATAGAGAAGACACCTCAGAGGCGAGAATCCATGGCTGATTCTCGTAATAGATTATGGCTGTTACAACAGTTGCTGTAACTTCATAGTTAAAGACCAAAGAAAAAAAAGAATAAAAGAGAATCGCTGCAAACGTTTATGTTTAGACCTATATTTAAAAGTAGAAAATGTAGATGAAGAATTTAGATAGAGATATTATAATTGAAGATAGAAATAGAGAGATATTGTTTTAGATATACCAGAAGAAAGTCGATTATGAGAAGATTATGCGATAGGAATAGAAATGAATAGTCAATGAGTATCCAGTTTTCAATGGACTTAATGCAGCTCTCGTAACCCAGTATTCGGGAAATTTAATACTGAGAGCTAATCCGATAACGATGAAGTGCGAAATGAAAAATTTTATGCTTTAGCTTTTTTGGAATTTATATTAAAATACAAAATTGAATACTTACAGCTTCGACGGAAGCGGCGGCCAAGACGACGACAACGAGAGCAGCCTGAAAATATTTTTGATTAGTTACATCTTAAAAACACTCACAGTAAATCTGAAGGTATCATTTTTGCTGCAAATTCAATCAATTTTATCTGTTCCCGATCGAATTGATACCTTCAGATTAAGAGTGGTTTTGATCCAAATTTTTTATTGTATGCAAGTTGAAACATATAAAGACTATACATTTTTAATAAAACGTTTGGAAAATTTTGCTTAAAATTAATCAAAGTCAAAGCTAAAATTCTAATCAAAAGTCAGACATGCTGAAACGACTTTTCAATTTTGAAATCAGCCAGGGTTCAATATAAAAAATATAGTTGAGAGCAACTTTGGCGTTGGTATATTTAAAAAGAAAACAGATTCCCACCACCGATAATCCGCAAGCGCTTCTTATCTTTTTCTATGGTCGATGTTCCCCATAAATATATTTCTTTGATAGATTAAGCCACGATGTTAATTTTGATGTTAATAATAAAAATTATATTGAAAAGTGTACAAGTCCCCAGATAATTTGCAGCAGAAAATTAAAATCTTGAGTATATGAAAAACTATAAATACAGCAAAGATAAAATTTGAAAAAAGTTATGAAAAATGTAAAAAATGGAATGAATAGGTTTATATGAAAAGCAAGTTTTCCTTGAGATGAAAATCTATTAACTGAGTGTATCGAATACTGTAGAAACTTACGATGAGTTTCATGATGTTTCTGATGTGATACACTGAATTGTACTACGACTATGAGGGTCAGCGAGTATGCTTTTATACTAAAGCCCTGCCCATGTCTAGGGAGGTAGACTCAGGCGGGGGCTAGTTGAGAACAAGAGCTACTTGAACCGCGATACGGACCCCTTTCACCGTCGCGTCGACGAAATACCCATTCAAACCCCCAATGCGTAATTGCTGTACCAATCGAAAACCAGAATTTGGTCCTAGAATCAAAGAACTTCGGATTGTGAAATCTAGGGATTTTTTTTAGCTTTGAATCTTGAACAGTGAAAGAAAAAAGAGCAGTGAATAGGCAAGCGCTGTTTGGCTAAGGTCGAGTTTGCCAAGCCGACTCCTCGACTGTGACTTTACTTGTTGTAAACAAAGGAAAAAAATGTTTGTAAGTAAGGAATTTTCCTGATACAACATTTTTGTTGAATTGGGAGAATAATAACAATTTTTTAGTTCACACGTGAAACTTTTTTCTTATTTTAAATACTGATCACTGAAGTAACATGGTGCACTTTTTAACCAAGATAACTTAATGTGTAAAACTGATTTTAAGAAACTTTTTATGAACTGTTTATAGTTGGAAATAGTCGCGAAGTTTTTTTTTTGTATTTTTCTAGGATGAATAGAAGAAAATTTTTGCAATTAAATTTATTCAGAAAAAAGATCTCCTTTCGCTCCGCTGGGATTCGAACGCCAGGTCAACTGATTGCCGGTCAGGTGCTCTAACCACTAAGCTACTAGAGAGATCGGAAAAAGAATCCTTTTTCTGAAACACGCTTTATTTTGCAAGATGTTATGATGTTATGATCGTTACCATCTCCGATGACAGTACAGATTCCTAGTAAAAAGAGAAGAAATTCAAATATTTTTTCGACATTCGAATACAGCCAGAGAATGAAGAGGAAAATACCTGAGAGGGATACCAAAACCCATACAAAAAATGAAAAATCTATTGAGTAATATACTAAGTCTAGTAAGGCAGATCTCACAAATTATAAAGCTGGCCAGCAAGAACATATACGAAAACGGTGAACAGCGGAACATCAATTGTGTCTGCTAATGATGCTTTAGCTAGCGTTAGCACTTCGCAGCCAACTACTTTAATAGAAATACCGTGGGAGTGCATCGTCTGGAATAGCACAATGCAAAAAGAATTAATGAGTCTCTATTATGAAAGCACGAAGTTTGAAACTTGGCGCGAAAAGCGATACAATTTTAGAACGAAGTTTACTGCAAACTATCCTCATATACAGGAAGTTGCAGTGAGAGATCTTATTGCTAAGGTGAAGGACATCAGGAACAAACTACTTATCTTAGAAGAACGAGCAGTGGAGATTAAAGGGATGATGGACAACTGTACGCAGAGCAATTGTGCACGCCGATGGGCACAAGCATAGGCACGTGCACAGATGAGACACTCCCAGCTGCGCACGTCGACATTTTGACGTGCACAAATGGTGCACAGCTAACCTCCTCGTGCACAGATGGGATACTTCCAACTGTGTACGTGCACAGATGGGACACTCCCAACTGTGCACGTCGATGACCGTTGGTACAACTATGCACATTGTTGGCCACTCACACAACTGTGCAATTGCACAGATGGTACCCAACTAACGTTTCACGTGCACAGATGGAACACTACCAACTGTACAGGTGCACAGATGGAACACTACAAACTGTACAGGTGCACAGATTATACCTTCCCAACTGTGCACGTCTCAATTGATACGATCATATTTTCAGCTTACGAGTCCACTTGCACAGAGAGTATCCTCCCAACCAACTGTGCACGTCACAATCACTACAATCAGATTTTCAGCTCACACGCCGTGCACAGTTGGGAGGGTACCTTCTGTGTATGTAGACTTTTAAACGAAAAGTCTAATCGTATTAAATGAGAAGTGCACAGTTGGGAGTCTCCTATATGTACACGCGGACTCGTAAATTAAACATCTGATTGTATTACTAATTGAGTCGTGCACAGCTGGGAGGGTACCATTTGTACACGTGGACTTTTAAGTAAAAAAGCTAATCGCATTAATTGAGACGTGCACAGTTGGGAGTGTACTATCTGTGCAAGTGGATTTGCAAATTGAAAATATTATCTTATTAATTGAGACGAGCACAGTTGGGAGTATCTCATCTGTGTATGTAGACTTTTAATTGAAAAGTCTAATCGTATTATTTGAGACGTGCACAGTTGGCAGAGTACCGTCTGTGTACGTGAAATGTTTGTTGGATACCATCCCTGCACGTTTAAATATCGACGTGCACAGTTGGGAGTATCCCATCTGTGCACCTGGACCGTTGGTAGTGCACCATCTGTGCACGTCAAAATGTCGACGTGCTTAGAGGGGCCGGTGCACTTGTGCCTGTCGCCAACAACGTGCACAGCTGTGCCTGTGCCCATCGACGTGCACAGTGGAGCTCGTGCACAGTTGGTCTGTGCACAGTTGTCCGTCATCCATTTAATATCCATTGCTCGGTCTTCTGAGATAAGTAGTTTGTTCCTGATCGCGCCAAGTTTCAAACCTCGTGCTGTCATAATAGAGACTCATTAATTCTTCTTGCATTGTGGTATTCCAGACAATGCTCTTCCACAGTATTTCTTTTAAAGTGGTTGGCTGCGAAGTGCCAACGCTAGCTAAAGCATCTTTAGCAGGCACAGTTGATGTTTCGCTGTTTATCGTTTGTCGCTGATGTTCTTGCTGGCCAGCTTTATAATTTGTAAGATAGTTCGCCATTTTTTGTATTCTTTTTGGTATTTCTCTCAGTCCCTTTTCTCTTCATTCTCTGATTCTATTCGAATGTCGAGAAACTAATCAAATTTCTTCGATTTATCCTAAAAAAACACCAAAAAAAAACTTCGTGACCATTTTCAACTATAAATAGTTCATAAAAAGTTTCTTCAAATCAGTTTTACACATTTAGTCATCTTGATTGAAAAATGCACCATACATATCACCGTGCATATAAGGAAAATTATATATTTACAAACATTTTTTCCTTTATTTGCAACAAGTAAAGTCACATCAAAGAATCGACTTGACAAACTCGACCTTAGCCGAATAGCGCTTGCCTCTTTACTTTTTTTTTCTTCCACTGTTCAAGATTCAAAGCGAGAAAGAATCCCTAAATTTCCCAATCCCAAGTTCTTTGATTCTGGGACCAAATTCTAGTTTTCAATTGGTATAGCAATTACGCATTGGGGGTTTGAATTGGACCTTCGTCGATGAGACGGTGAAAGGGGTCCGTATCACGGTTCAGGTAGCTCCTGTTCTCAACTAGCCCCCGCCTGAGTCTACCTCCCTAGACATGGGCAGGGCTTTAGTATAAAAGCATACTCGCTAACCCTCATAGTCGTAGTACAATTCAGTGTATCACATCAGAAACATTATGAAACTCATCGTAAGTTTCTACAGTATTCGACACACTCAGTTAATAGATTTTTATCTCGAGGAGAACTTGCTTTTCATATACACCTATTCATTCCATTTTTTACATTTTTAATAACTTTTTTCAAATGTTATCTTTGCTATATTTATCGTTTTTCATATACTCAACATTTTAATTTTCAGCTGCAAGTTATCTGGGGACTTGTACACTTTTCAATATATTTTTTATTATTAACATTTTCTTCAAAATGTGTAAAGTTGATTATTGTCGTGGCTTAATCTATCAACCTTAATCTATCTTTCGTTTCTAAAGATACCAACGCCGAAGTTGCTCCTAACTATAATTTGATAGATTGAAACCTGGCTTATTTGAAAATAAAACAGGCATTTCATCATGACAGACTTTTGATTAGAATTATAGCTTTGACTCATTTGAAGCAAAATTTTTAAAACGTATCAACAAAAGTTTATAGTTTTTTATGTGTTTTAACTTTCATACATTAAAAAGTTTGGATCAGAATCACACTTGATCTGAAGGTATTAATTCGACCTGGTACAGATAAAATTGATTGTATTCGCAGCAAAAATGATACCTTCAGATTTACTGTTAGTGTTTTTAAGATATAACTAATCAAAAATATTTTCAGGCTGCTCTCGTTGTCGTTGTCTTGGCCGCCGCTTCCGTCGAAGCTGTAAGTATTGCAATTTTGTATTTTAATATAAATTCCAGAAAAAAAACTAAAGCACAACATTTTTCATTCCGCACTTCATCGAAATGGGATTAGCTTTTGACTGATTACTTTGTTTTGATTGATGACTGGGTACTAATTGACTCTTAATTTATATTCTTATCGCATAATATTCTCATAATCGACTTTCTTCTTGTTTGTATATCTAAAACTAGATCTCTCTATTTCTATGTTTAATGATAAAATCTCTATCTAAATTCTACATCTACATTTTCCACTACTAAATAGCCTAGCGATAAACGCGTGCAGCGATTCTCTTTTATTCTTTTGTTTCTTTGGTCTTTAACTATAAAGTTACAGCAACTGTTGTAAGAGTCATAATCTATTACGAGAATCAGCCATGTATTCTCGCATCTGAGGTGTCTTCTCTATCTTTCCGGGAATATCTATATGACAACTCAAAAATGCATTTATAGCACTCACTTTTATGCCCTCCTCACGATTTTTGAAATCTTTCTCTACAATTTTCTCAACGCTCGAGAAACGAGTAACTTCTGCCAGAATGGAGTAACCAATAAACAAGACACTGAGGTACTTGGGTCAGATTTAACCCTTGAGGACTCGAAGGTGTTTAGTGTTTTTTGTTGTTTTTGTTGAAACAACCAGGCTCCTGGGGTCTGGGAAGATCCCTGGCAACGACAAAGAAATCCATGGCAGCAACAAAGTGATCCTCGGTAACAACAAAATAATCTATGGCAACCACCTGTACATAAGGTAAAACGCTGTTAAATTTGTCGGCGTTCAGGCTATAACAAGGACTATAATTCTTGCCTGACGGACTTTAACGGTTTTATCTCGGAATTCTCTCCTCGGTGAACTTTCATTTCAATTTTCTGCGAAGTATTGCTTTCTTCTCTATCATCTCATGTTCTCTACAGAACTGAGAAATGGAAAATGTCTTTGCCTCCATATGACTCAATTCTCTAAGTCTGATTATTGTTGGAGTGAGAGATTGAGTTCAATCTTTCAAGATTCACCTCTGTTGATAATGCTTAACATAGACATCATTGTATTATAATTCAAAATATGAATTTCAAGGTAGCAAATAATTAACAATTATTTTTTTTTGCAGGGTCACTATGCACACTACGTCGACGACCTACAGGTTCAGAAGGCAGTCCCAGTCCCACCACTTCACCCAGCACCCCTTCATTTGGCGGTTCATGACCACCCAAACAGAATCCACTTGGATGTTCCCCATGTCCCCCACCCTCACCTCATCGGATACGAAGCTCATGAACCCGAAGTCAAGATCGTCAAGCACGGATGGTAAATAAAGGTGTTCTGAGGTATCATCTTATCAACTCGTCCACGGTGGTCCTTCCCGTTAGAATTACTTCGTATTTGGTTGAAAGGAAGTGGAGGTCAAGTTCCACACTAATAAGTGGAACAATTGGATGTCAAATCAAATTTCAAGTTGAAAATTCAATCAGGGCGCATCATTGGCAAAGGCGTCAGACCACACGGACTACAGACCAGGCCTCCTTCAGAACATAGTGTTTCCTTCTCTGCATTCTGTGATACTGAAGAAGACATCAAGACAGCTGAGCCACTGTATATTTTTTCTGTTCTTCTGCAAAACATTCTACTACCAAATTCCCCCTTCGAACCATACTTTTATTTATTTTCTAATAAAAATTATTAGTCTTGTGATAAATATGGATTATTATTTATTTCCGTTCCTCGCAATTGAATTCTACTGGTATCGACATGACCATAATGTTACTAATTATTATTGAAGAATTAATAAAAATTCGATAAATATAGTAGGAGGCTGAAAGTAGTTAATAGTTATTGCTACAAGTTATAATACATTACTGGTCATAATTGTGCGTCCACTTATGAAAATCGGATTAAAAACAGGCCCGTGTTTTTTGATTTGCATATTAATTTTTCACATAAAATAGCTTTATTCCTTTAGAAAAATAGTGATATGATGCAATTTCTGTTTTAAAATACGTTTCAGAAGGGTAATTATGAAAAAGCTGTTTTAGCATGAACTAATGGAAAAGTCTTTGGCATAAATTACGCACTCACAGCATATTTTGAAATTGTGCCAGAGGCCAACAACGTGCACAGTTGTATCACCGGCCCTCGACGTGTATAATTGAGCTCGTGCACAGTTGTTCCCCTTCGTAAGTGAGACGTGCACAGTTGGGAGCCTCCTATCTGTGCACGTGCACAGTTGGGAGTGTCTCATCAGTGCACGTGGACTTGCAAATGGAAAATCTGATCCTATTAATTGAGACATGTACACTTGGGAGGGTACCATCTGTGCACGTGCACAGTTGACAACAGCGTGCACAGTTTTGCCTTACAGAAAACGATCGAGATCATTTTTTTGCAGCTCATTAGTTATGTACTCGAAATATGATATTTTCCCTCAAAATGAGAACACTTCAAGTGTGAAACTATAACGTCAACATAGCAGCATTCTCATTTTCCGCTGTGTCATTTTTGTTGCAATTCAAAAGAACACCAAATCAGCGTCCTTTTATTATCGGCGTTTTTCTGTGCTGTGATCATCGTCGTGCACAGTTAGGCTTGTGCATAATTACTCCGTGCACAGTTGTACCCTTTTTGGATTAAAGGACATGTTGATTCAGTGGGAAAAACATCGATAATGAACGGCGACCGGTGAAGCACTGCATCATCATCATACTATTGATGTTCTTGTGCAACCTCATGATAATCCAATACCACCACAGCTTCCCAAAGTAGTTGGCCTTATTTTTACCAGACAGAAGCAGAGAGAAAAGTGCGCAAAGTGTGAAGAGAGAACACCATAGGTCCATAGGCTCTTCTTAATTAAGTACCTGCAGCTAGCTACAAGAATAATTAACAGTATCTAGCAGACCAAAGACGCTCAAAAGTTAACAAAAATTTGCTTTCAGTTGTTGAAATAGCCACAATTAAATGGTGCCCAATTTCTGTAGACAAAAAGCTATTCACGGCGGAAACCCCCAAAACGTTAGATCAACATGAAGTGGATAAGTGAGGCATCCAATATTTTGCTGGAAAAAGACGGCCTGTTTTCAGAAACGGAAGGATTTATCATTGCGATTCAGGACAGGTCTCTCAGAACCAGAAATTATCGGAAGCACGTGATACATTAAGACGCGGTTGACAGGTGCCGATTATGCGGAGATACCAACGAAACCATCGAGCACATCATTGATGGTTATCAGGTAATGGCTCAGAGAGAGTACACGCACGGACATAATATTGTGGCAGGTAGAGGTGCAAATAAAAACAAGAATTTTTCGAGTCCCTCTTGATATTGCCCGTGTTCGACATATTTTTGTTGTTGAAAACTGCTGTTTTTCATTGGTTTAATCTCACCCCATCCCGACTTGAATGTGCAAGTAAGATCGGGCAAGATACTCGATAACGTTTACAGTTTGATATTGACATTTCGCGTAAATGACAAAAATAAAGTACAGTCAAGCAGGGTAATTTCGGACATATGGGGTAAATGCGGACATATGGGGTAAATGCGGACATTCATAAATTGATAGTTTAAATCACCTAAAGGGGTTTTAACCAGAATCTAGAACCAGTTAAGGCTTTATTATGGCGTTAAATAATTCTAGATTCTGGTTGAAACCCACTGAAGTCATTCAAACTATCAATTAAGGAATGTCAAAATATGCCCCACATGTCTACAATTACCCGTTTGACTGTCTGTAGTCGAATTCACGAAAAATGGCAGTGGAATCAAGAGGAAAAGGAAGGCAAAAAAAGACCATCGTCAGTTTCGAGCTCATCAAAGTAATTATTTGACATTAAATCAAGTAATTAAGGAAATTAATTTTTTTAAATGTTACAACTTTATTCATAACGATTAGGTCAGGAAATTGTTTACGCAAGTACATGCATGCATTTGAATATTATATTTATTTCTGTTAAAGGCAATGAAACTTGTGAAATGAAAAAAAAAATAAAGCCAAGTACGTATAGTAGAAAATTTATAAATAGATGTATTTTTTTAATAAATTAAATTAGTTCAATGAAATAGTTTAATCAATAATTTTTTCTTTGCTGAGAAAAATAAATTTGTATTTTAAAATTTTTTACTCATTTTTTCAAATTGAAAAAATGTAATTCAATTTGATTTATTTTTTTGTTTATTCATTTTTTATTCAACATAATAATAATAAAGAATTATTACATCACAGGCCCGCCAAATGTTTTCTTTAATTTTTAATCTTCTAAAATATAAATTTATTTTACTTTTCTGACAAAAAAAATTAAATCAAGTTTTATAATGATAGGAATAAAATTATAGCCCGTAGACGACTCTTTGTACTTGGCGACAACTTGCTACAGCGAATGTTGTGAACTACTTATGTCTGCGATAATAACTTGTTTTCGCTATACGTTAGCAAATCAACTTGAGTAAATCTTACATTTATATTTAAGTTTCCTAACTTATTAACGATGGAATTATTTTTAAAATTTGTTGAAACTAGAATTTATTCAGAAGTTTCGTAAATGTTAATCTAGTTCTATCTACAATTGGCTTTCGAAAATAGGATAAGAAAATTAAAAGTAAAAAACTGAAAATAAAGAAGGAATGTAGTATTTGGAATAATTTATCATTGTAGTAAATGACACAAGCAAAGTTTTCATTTAAAAAAAGTTTATATTTAAGTTTGTTTCATTTTTAAGGATTAATAAGTTTCTGATTACTTTATTTGATCGCAATTAAAAATTTATTTGATACACTTTTAATATTTCAGGTTTAAATGCACAATTTAAAACATGTAAATGTTTAGGTATAACTTAGAAAGCTTCCACCTGCTTAATTTTTTTTTAATTTTGAACGCCTTCAAAAAGAAACCGTTAAATTTTGAATATTTAATTTTGAAATTGTTTGTAAAATTAGTTGTAAAAATGTATAGTGGAAGAATATATGAGATGGTAAATCCTTGTATCTTAAAGATTAACAATTTGAAATCGAAAATCTTTCATTATTCAAATAGTTTAAAATACGTAAAATTTCTAAATTGAAAACTCAGAATTTGATGATTGACAAATTGGAGAGTTGAACATTGAAAAAATCTGCCCGTCAAAGCATCGACAAATATAATCTGGTGATTGTGAATTCTCTTTTGTTAAAGCTCCTTCGGCTTTAACCGAAGGAGCTGATTTTGCGCAAAAATTGGAATGATATAAAATTTATATTACATTTATTTCTGTACTTCGGCCTAGGATTACTTATTGAGATATTGTAAAATAAAGTACATATTTTATTCATCATGATTTCTTTAATATTTATTCCTTATTATGCATTAAATGTTATTCTCACCTACCCTGAAAATGTATATCATTTAAATAATCATATATTATTACAATTCATAATATGCATTGGTATTAAAAAAGACGTACTTTAATTGTCTTGTTTTTATCATTAAAAAAGAACGCATTCCATAAGAAAACAATTTTGTAATTAAACATTTTATTGCGACATGTGTCGTTTTTCCGTAAATTTAATTTTTTTTTTTTCAATGTTTTTTTACGATTCAAACAAAAAATACGCATTCTAGCGTGAAGTGGTTCTAAGAAAATTTGTAGATACTATTTAGGCGACAAATTTTGTTAAATGAAATGTTATTGTAACTTGTGTCGTTTTTCCAAAAAGATAATTTTTGCATTTCCTATGTATTTTTATAACAAATTTGTAGATCTTTTTTGTTTGCAAAACTTTTGTCTCTTAATTTTTTTCCGTCTCTGGTGTCGTTTTCCCAAAAATTTAATTTTTTTATTTTTAATCTGTTTTTTTACGATTAGAGGAAAATTTACTCGTCCTATCTAAAAATTATTAACAAAGAATTTGCAGATCCTTTTTGGGTGAACAACTTTTGCCAATAATTTTTTTCCATACCTTGTGTCGTTTTTCAAAAAAAAATATTTTTTATTTTCAATGTTTTTTTTTATTAAAATAAAAACTACGCGTTTCATTAAAAAATTATCCATAACAAATTTATATATCGTTTTTGGGTGGAAAAATTTTGTTGATTAATTTTTTTTCGTACCTTGCGTCGTTTTTAAAAAATATTTAATTTTTTTATTTTTAATGTTATTCTTCACGCTTGAAAAAAAAACCACGCATCCTATCAAAAAATGATAAGTAAAAAATGTGCAGCTCTTTTTGGGTAAAAAACTTTTGTCTAATTATTTTTTCGTCGCTTGTGTCGTTTGTCCAAAATTTTAATTTTCAATTTTATTTTTATTGTGGTTTTTTTAAGAATAAAAAAACTACGCGTCCAATCAGAAAGTGATTAATAACAAATTTGTAGATATTTTGTTGGGTGGATAATTTTTTTCTCTTCATCTTTTCTCGTATCTTGCATAGTTTGACCGCAAAATGGAATTCTTGATTTTTCATTATTTTTTGTGCCATAAAAATTTGAATTTACGATTTTCAAACAAAAATACAAAGTTGTTATGAGAATCTTTCAGGGTTTTAAGAATGCAATGTTTTTGTTCTCTCGACTTTTTTTTATATCGTGCGTTGTTTATCTCAAAATTTTAAGTTTCTTTTTTTGAATTTTTTGAACTGTTATAAATCTAGTAATTTGTTTTATCGTCGAAAAAAGTCATAGAAATAAATTGTTCGTCTTTTTAGGTATTAAAAATAGCTGTACATAGAATTCTCAAATCTTAACAAAGTGGTCTCAAAAATTTTGAAAATGCTCAATCTGTCAGTTTTTTCGAAAGTTATCGTGCTAATGGACTAAAAATCTAAAGACAAACAGCTACAGACATACAGACACACAGATAGACAGGCAGAAACATTCGCGAAAACCTGTTTTTCGGGTTCAGTGGGTCTTAAAACGTGGACATTTGATAAAAACGGGGGTTGGGGGGGGGGTCAAATTTCACACAAATCTAAACCTTCTCGGATGAGAATGTGAAAATATAAATTATACAATTTGGACCTGAAAAGCTGAAAATTCAGCGATTTCAAATGAACGGCAAGTTGCAATTAAAAATTTATATAGTGATAACTTATTCACTCCATGAAATCTATTTGCCTGAATGTGCGTTGTAGTGAAAGTTCAATGCTCCTTCGACTTCCAGAATTATTTATTATAATTACACTAACTTTTAAAAATTTTAATTCAAAATGTTGTGGAATAATTTAATAATAATATTGAAAAAAAATAAAATGAATCTGTATAATATTGAAGGACTTCAATAAATTATTTATGAATAAAGAAGGCTAAAAAACAATATATCGTAACACAAATATAATTATATAAGTGCAGCAAGTTTCAAGTGCTGAAAACTATAGTTTTTATTTAAAAAATAATTTAAAAACTTGAAGTAGAACCAGTTTAAATCACGTTGCAAATGTGAAAACCGGAGATAGAAGTTGTTATCTAATATCAAATTGGAACCATTATAGAATATAATTATATTCGTTTCAGAAAGAAGTATGAGAAGCTGAATATTTTAATTGAAATTTACAAAGCTGAATAATTGGAAAATAGAATGTACCAAATTGATCAACTGTGATGAGCAGTCTCAAATTTAATTTTGAGGTCTTACCAATAAAAAATGTACACTAGTGTATTTAACGGATTTCAAACTTCAATATTTAAAATTTGAATAAACCATTAAGTCTGAAATCTAATCATTATTGATGGCATTTGAAAAAAATTGGATTGTGAGAAAGATTTCTATCATATAAAAATTGTTAGCTCAAAAGTTAAATTTTTTATCGGACTTTTTTGTATTGTATGAAAGTAAATTCGTTAATGGCAGAAATCATGAAAAATTCATTAAAACATATTTCAGATGGATGAAAATAGGCTTACCAAAATTTTGTTGTATGTTTTTATTGCGACAACAAAAAATGCTGTAATATGTCACATTAGGTAATACGGCACATGGGGTAACGTGTCACGAGGAAATGTGGCACATAGGGTCTAGGTTTTTGGTGAGGATAGTATATTTGTGGAAATACAGAGCAAAAAAAAATCGGTAATATGGGATATGGGGCAATATGGCCAATATGGTTATATATATATATATATATATATATATATATATATATATATGGTATT
>CAKNYM010052578.1:186345-253524 GCA_932195095.1 Andricus curvator
TATGGTATGGTATGGTATGGTATGGTATGGTATGGTATGGTATGGTAATATGGTAGTATGGTAAGGTGTACACTAGATTTCAAAATTGCATGGGATTGCATGAGACTTTCAACGATTGCATAAGGATTGGATTAGATTACAAGTGGTTCTGAAGGATTGTATAATATTGCAAAGGATTGTATGGGATTTTAAAAGATTGCATGGCATTTTAAAGAATAAAATTGGATTGCAAATGATTGCATGGGATTTCAAAGGATAAAACGGGATTACAAAATATTGAATGGAATTGTAAATGACTGAATGGGATTGTAAATAAGGATTGCATGGGATTTTAAAACATAGCAGGGGATTTCAAATTATTGCATGAGATTTTATAGTTATGCGCACGGGAATGTATCGAGGTTGCCTGGGATTACCAGGGATTCTGAAGGAGTGTACGAGATTGAAAGGAATTTATAGGATTTTAAAGCATTGTATGGGATTGCAAAAGATTACGTGGAATTTTTATAGGATTATATGAATTGCCAAGGATTTAAAAATACTGCGCGTGGAATTGTATCGAGATTGAATGGGATTACAAGGGATTCTAAATGATTGCATATAGAACTGCATGAGATTTAAAAGGATTGTATCGAGATTGCATGCGATTGAAAGGGATTCTAAAGGCTTCATGGAATAGACATTAGATAAAGTAGGAGTTTTCAGTCACATTTTTAACCAAACAGTTGTATCTTTAACCAAAAAATATGAAATTATTTAGCGGAAGAAATGAATTTTCAATCCAAAAAGACTAATTTTCAACAAAAAAGTTACTTTTCACCAGCATTTGGACTTTCTACCAAAATAGTTAAATTTTTTTTAAATATATGAATTTTCAACCAAACGAACTTTCATTTGAAGTTGCATACCGAAAATGTTAATTTTCAACAAAAAAGTTAATTTTCAACAAAATAGTTGAACTTTATACAATTTTCAAACCAGAAAGACAAGTTTTCAACAAAAAAGTTAAATTTAATAAAAAAAGTTAATTTCCAACCAAATTTGAATTTTCTTCCAAAATAGTTAAACTTTTAAGGAAACACACGAATTTTCAATCGAATAATTGAATATTTATACCGAAAATATTAATTTTCAACCAAAAAGTTAATTTTCAACCAAATTCTTGAATTTTCTACCATTTTCAAACCAAAAAGGAAAATTTTCAATAAAAGAGTTAAATTTCGGACAAAAAGTTCATTTTTAACCAAATAGTTGAATTTCCTAGAAAAATATTTGAATTTTTCACGCCACCTGAATTTTTAACAAAGTAGATAAACTTTTAACCAGAAAATACAAATTTAAAAAAAAATAGCGGTTCAGAATTTTTTCCACCAAAATAGTTGGATTTACAGTTTAATTAAACCAAAAAGACGAATTTTTAATAAAATAGCTGATACTTTAACCAAACCAAGTTAATTTTCAGCCAAAATAGTTAAAATTTTTATCAAAAAATTTGATTTTTCTACCAGAGATGAATTTTGAAACGAAAAAGTGCAATTTTCAAGCATGAAAAAAAAATGTCTACTAAATTTTAATTTTCTAACCAAAAAGACGATTTTTCTACAAAACAGTTGCATTTTCAAAACCGAAAATATCAATTTTCCACGAAAAATTTACTTTTCAGCCAAATAGTTGAACTTTCCACCAAATTAGTGGAATTTTTAATAAAATACATGAATTTTCAACCAAAATACATAAATTCTCAAAGAAAAATATAACAGATGATATTATTTCAGCCAAAAAGGGATTTTATTGAAATCAAACACAGTTGAATTAAAAGAAAATGAATTTTCAACAAAATAGTTGAATATCAACCAAAATGAATTACATTTTTTCACCAAAAAAGATCAATTTTGAAACGAAAAATATAAATGTTCAACAAAAAAAGTTACTGTTCAACCAAATAAAAGATTTCAAATTGAAATTAAACACAGTTGTATTCAACCAAAGAAATTAGATTTTTTCTCCAAAAGAGATCAATTTTGAAAAGAAAAAGTCAAATTTCGAACCAAGAAAGAAAAAAATGGCCATTAAATTGTTGAATTTTTAAGTCAAAAAGTCGAATTTTCTACAAAAGAGTTGCATTTTTAAACCGAAAATATGAATTATCAACAAAAAAGTTACATTTCAACCAAATAGTTGAACTTTCTACCAAAATAGTTGAATTTCTATAAAAATACATGAAGTTTCAACCAAGTAGTTAAACTTTCAACCAAAATAGATGAATCCTCAACAAAAAATTAAACAGTTGGTATCATTTCAACCAAAACCGATTTCAATTTGAAATCAATTAGAATTCAACGTAACAAAAAAAATACGAATTTTCAACAAAAAAACTGAATCCTCAACCAAAAGGGATTAATTTTATATCCATAACTCACCGATAAATTTCTCTTAATAGGAGATATGCAAAAACACAAAGTAACTTTAAAATAACTAAAATTAAAGTTGCAAGTTACTGCAAAAATCTTGACTAAGTTACGTTACAAGTTACTTTTTAAGATAGTAACGAAGTTACCCTAAAAGTTACAAATTACGTAAACTTTCAGTAACTTAGCTACTTGTAATAAGTTACTACCCAACTCTGCTCTAGTTAGTATTTAAAATAAGAAAAAAGTTCTACATGTAAACTCAAAAAATTGGTATTCGAAACAATTTGACATATTTTAAAACAAATTTTGTAGACGCATACCATGAAAATTAGCCATTTACAAAAAATGTTTCCCTTTATTTGCAACAAATAACATCACAGTTCAGGAATTCGCTTTAAAAACTCGACCTTAGCCGAGTGCCATTCGCCTCTTCACTACTTTCTTTTTACACTGATCAAGATTCATAGCCTGGAAAAATGGCTAGATTGCCCAATCACAAGTTCTCTGATTCTAGGGCCATAGGTCCAGTTTTCCTTAAAAATCAATTTAAAAAAATTTATTAGTCTTTTTATTTTGTTGTATTTCATTTTGTAAATTCATAAGTTGCACTTTACTTGAAGATTATACGCAAATTATAGTTTTTATTACTTATTGCAAATGACCCACTGAGCAGCAATCAAATAATTACATAAGACGAACTGGCCTTCTGGCAGAAGCGAAGTAGCCTTTTTTTCTAGAGGGGGGCAGGGGCATAGACTTATAATATTGAATGGTACAATTTTTACATAGTGTAACAAGTTATTATACTATTTCAAAATTGTACAATAAATAAATAAACAATAAATAATAAATACAGGTATAAAATTTATATTGCCAAAATATTTCAAATATTTCGTAAAGATTTCCAAAGATTTCAGAAAGATTTTACAAAGATTTCACAAAAAATTCGCAAAGATTTCAATAATTTCACAAATATTACTGAATATTTCAAAAATGTTTCAAAGATTTCACAAAGATTTTAATTATTTCCCAAAGATTTCAATGATTTCTCAAGGATTTAAAAGATTTCACAAACATTTCGGCAAACGTTTCGGATAGATTTAAAAGATTTCACAATGGCGTAAATGATTTTGCAGAGATTTCGCAAAAATTTTAATAATTTCACAAATATTACTAAATATTTCAAATATTTTGCAGAGATTTCCAAAATTTTCACCAAGATGTCAATGATTTCCCAAAGATTTCAAAGATTTCACAAAGATTTCAAAGATTTTACAAAGGCGTAAATGATTTCCAAAGATTTCGCGAAGATTTTAATAATTTCTAAAATATTACTGAATATTTCAAAAATGTTTCAAAGATTTCCAAAGGTTTCACAAAGATTTGGATTATTTCCCAAAGATTTCAATGATTTCTCAAAGATTTCAAAGATTTCACAAAGATTTCAAAGATTTCAAATAGATTTCAAAGATTTCACAAAGGCGTGAATGATTTTCCAAGGATTTCGCGGAAATTCCAATAATTTCACAAATATTAATAAATATTTCAAATATTTCGCAGAGATTTCCGAAATTTCAACCAAGATGTCAATGATTTCCCAAAGATTTCAAAGATTTCACAAAGATTTCAAAGATTTGGCAAAGATTTCGAATAGATTTCAAAGATTTCACAAAGGCGTAAATGATTTCCAAAAGATTTCGCGAAGATTTCAATAATTTCAAAAATATTAATGTATATTTCAAAAATGTTTCAAAGATTCCCAAACATTTCACAAAGATTTTAATAATTTTCCAAAGATTTCAATGGTTTCTCAAAGATTTCACAAAGATTTCAAAGATTTCGGCAAACCTTTCGGATAGATTTAAAGGATTTCACAAAGGCATAAATGATTTCCTAAAGATTTCAATAATTTCAAAAATATTACTAAATATTTCAAAAATATTTCAAAGATTTCCAAAAGTTTCACAAAGAATTGGATTATTTCCCAAAGATTTCAATGATATTTCAAAGATTTCAAAGATTTCGGCAAACATTTCGGATAGATATACAAGATTTTACAAAGGCATAAATGGTTTTACAAATATTTCGCAAAGATTTCAATAATTTCAAAAATATTACTAAATATTTCAAAAATATTTCAAAGATTTCCAAAGTTTTCACAAAGATTTGGATTATTTCCCAAAGATTTTAATGATATCTCAAAGATCTCAAAGATTTCAAAGATTTCGGCAAACATTTCGGATAGATTTAAAATATTTCACAAAGGCGTGAATGATCTCCCAAAGATTTCGCGAAGATTTCAATAATTTTAAAAATATTACTAAATATTTCAAAAATATTTCAAAGATTTCCAAAGTTTTCACAAAGATTTGGATAATTTCCCAAAGATTTCAATGATATCTCAAAGATCTCAAAGATTTCACTAAGATTTCAAAGATTTCGGCAAACATTTCGGATAGATTTAAAATATTTCACAAAGGCGTAAATGATCTCCCAAAGATTTCGCGAAGATTTCAATAATTTCACAAATATTACTAAATATTTCAAAAATGTTTCAAAGATTTCCAAACATTTCACAAAGATGTTGATAATTTCCCAAAGATTTCTCAAAGATTTCAAAGATTTCGCAAAGATTTCGAATAGATTTAAAAGATTTCACAAAGGCATAAATGATTTCCCAAAGATTTCGCGAAAATTTCAATAATTTCACAAATATTACTAAATATTTCAAATATTTTGCAGAGATTTCCAAAATTTTCACCAACATGTCAATGATTTCACAAAGATTTTAACTAGTTGGAAAAGGTTTCAGAAAGATTTCCATGATTGCACAAAGATTTCGGATAGATTTAAACCATTCCATAAAGGCTGCAGTGATTTCCAGAAAATTTCAATAATTTCACTTTCCAAATATTTCAAAAATATTTTCAAAGGTTTCGGAAAGATTTAAAAGATTGCATGAATATTTAAATGATTTTC
Organism: Andricus curvator; assembly: GCA_932195095.1. Taxonomy (NCBI): domain Eukaryota; kingdom Metazoa; phylum Arthropoda; class Insecta; order Hymenoptera; family Cynipidae; genus Andricus; species Andricus curvator. The sequence goes on from CAKNYM010052578.1 coordinate 191,736, forward strand.
CAAAGATTTCAGATATATTTAAAAGATTTCACAAAGACTTCAATTATTTCACGAAAATTTCACAAAGATTTTTAAGATTTCAACAAATTTTGCACAAAAATTAAAAATACCAAGGTTTCTGTTTCTTAACAATTTCAGCCTAATTGAAGGGTATCGCTGCTACTGCGATATACTAATTGAACGTTTAAACTACTATTTTCCTGCTTTCGCAATTAAGAATTGATTATTTCTGGACTGAAATCAACCTATAGAATTGAAAAAAATACTTGCTAGAGCGGAAGTATGAATTTAAAGTTTTTAAGATATTAGAAAAGAAAACCAACAAAATTTACCTAAATATGAAAATAATTGTTATTATAAATAACCATAAAAAAATAATAACATTTAATAACAATTACAGTACAATCGAAGAACTCAAATCACTCAATACTAAAAACATATACATTTGTATCAGGTTTACAATTTCAGACCTCACAGATTGTATTTAACTAGTCTCTAGATTCTCTAGAACGATGTTAACGTCACCAATATTCAGCAGGTAATGAAATTTGAAAATTTCAGTTAAAATGCAACTGGGCTATCAAGATATCATTCATATTATTCATCTCTTTATAAAGAAGATAAATTTTCGATTATAGCCAGGTATATGTTTACAATTTTGAGTAATACAAAAATATAGCTTACTGTATAATTAGAGAAAAAATAGCTTTTTCGTAATGTTCATTTTTTATTTTTGATATTATTAAACACCCTGTCTATTTTCGAAATGTACAAAGAAAATTTCCTTTGACACGACAGGCTATTGAGCACCGTATAAGGATCCGATTTGACCGACTAGACGTTGAGAAAAAAAAAACACATTTTTCTCCATCTTCAGTTTTGTTTTGTGGATTTTTCAAAATCCAGTCTATTCTTGTAAATGTGTAATGAAATGTTTTCTGCTTGACAATTAGAAAATTGTTTATCCTGACAAGATCATCAGCACCACATCTGGGCCCAGTCAGACCGACTAGATAATGAGAAAAAATATATTTTTAACGCTCATTTCTTATTTTTACTATTTTCAAACAATCTACATATGTTTCAAAGTGTGAGACAAATATCTGAGGCTTGACACCTAAAAAGATATAAAGTTGCGTAATTATGAGAAGCAACCGATCAGTACCAGAAAGACCATCATGACTAGACGGTCCTAACCTGACGTGAGGCTGTCCCGATAATTTTGTAAACGGCTTGATTCATCTTTGCGGGTATCTGTCCCATCCTTAAGATAAGACCATTAGGGACTTCGGGAGTATAGGAAAAATCAAGGTCTTTCTTTTTTGCCTACTAGGAATCAATAATCATTAGAATGAGACCCGGGCGACCAAGGTCTAGTTTTCGATTGGTATAGCAATCACGAATTGGGGGTTCGAATGGGTCCTTCGTCGGCGCGACGGTGAAAGGGGTCCGTATGGCGATTCAAGTCGCTCGTGTTCTCACCTGACCCCCGCTTGAATGTACCTCCCTAGACATGGGCAGGGCTTTGGTATAAAAGCATACTCGCTGCCCCCCATAGTCGTAGTACAATTCAGTGTATCACATCAGAAACATCATGAAGCTTATCGTAAGTGTTTACAGGATTCGATACACTCAGTTCATAGGTTTTCCTATCAAGAAAAACTTGCTTTTTGTACACACCTTTGCATTTCATTTTTTACATTTTCCATAACTTTTTCGAAATTCTATCTATCCTATATCCACTCTTTTTCATATAATAAGGATTTTTATTTTAAAATGCAAATTATCTGGTGTACACTTCCCAATACATTTTTTAGAGTTAACATTTTCTTTAAATTTGTAGACTGATGTGACATATTTGATCAAAATTAACACTGTGGCTTAATCTATCAAATAAATATACTTATGGGGAACTTCGGATGTGAAAAATCAGATAGATTTTTGGATTATCGGTGGTTCAAATCTATTTTCTTTTTAAAGAAAACAACGCCAAAGTTTCTCTTAACTATATTTTGAAAGATTGAACCCAGCCTTATTTCAAAATTTGAAAGTCATTTTATCATGACTGACTTTTCATTAGAATTTTTGCTTCGACTTTGACTTATTTGAACCAAAATTTTCAAAACATTACTAAAAGTTGATAGTCTTTTTTGTATTTCAACCTTCATACAATAAAAACTTTAAATCAAAACCACACTTAATCTGTACTTATCAATTTGTTCTGCAATAGAATGATCCAAAAATGTAAAAGTTGAGGCAAAAATAATACCTTCAGATTTACTGTGAGTGATTTTTAAGATATAACTAATCAAATATATTTTCAGGTTGCTCTCGTTTTCGCCGTCTTGGCCGCCGTTTCCGTCGAAGCTGTAAGTATTGCAATCTTGTATTTTAATATAAATTTCAGAAACAAAAACTGAAGCAGAAAATTCCTCATTCCACACTTCATCGAAATTAGATAAGCTCTAAGTCTTACGTTTCCCGATTACTGGGTTACATAAACTGCACCAAGTCCATGGAAGACTGGATACTTGTCGAATCTTCATTTTTATTCATATCGCTTAATGTTTTTCTGATTGATTTCCTTTTGATACATCTAAAACTACATAGATCTCTCTCTCTCTCTTTCTATCTCTAATCATGAAATCTCCATCTAAACTATAAATCTACATTTTCAACTACTAAATCCAGGACTAGACATAAAATTCTTCAGCAATTCTCTTTCATTCTTTCTTTCGCTGGTTTTTAACGATGCAGTTGCAGCGAATGTTGTAACAGTTATGACCTATTACGAGAATCAGCCATGGATTCTCGCCTCTAAGGTGTCTTGTCTATCTTTCCGTTAATATCTCTCCGATAACGTAACAATGCATAATAGCACTCGCGCTTTTTTGCCCTCTTCGCGGTTCTTGAAATCTTTCTCTACAATCTCCTCAATGCTCGTGAACCGAGTAACTTCTGCAAGAATGGAGTAACCAGTGAATAAGACTCTGAGGTGCTTGGGCCAGATTTAACCCTTGAGGACTCGAAGGTGCTAAGTGTTTTTTGTTGTTTTTTAAACAACCAGGCTCCTGGGGTCTGGCAAGATCCCTGGCAACAACAAAGTAATCCATGGCAGCAACAAAGTAATCCATGGCAGCAACAAAGTGATCCCTGGCAGCAACAAAGTAACCCCTGGCAACAGCAAAGTAACCCCTGGCAACAACAAAATAATCTCTGGCAACCAGCTGTACAGAAGGTAAAACGCTGATCAATTTTGCGATGTTCAGGCAATAACAAGGACAACTATCCTGCCTGACGGTCACCAAGGGATTCATCTCGGAGTTCTCTCCTCGTTATATTTTCATTTCACTTTTCTGTGGAGTATTGGTTTCTTCTCTATTATTTCATGTTCTCTACAGAACTAAGAAATGGAAATCTCTTTGCCTCCATATGATTCAATTCTCTAAGTCTGATTATTGTTGCAGCCAGAGATTGAGTTGACTCCTTTAAAAACAGCCTCTGTGGATTATGATCGACATAGATGTTTTTGTATTATAATTTAAAAAATCAATTTTGTGGGTATGAATAATTAACAAGTATACTTTTTGCAGGGTCACCATGAACAGCACATTCAACAGCCACAACCAATCCCACCTCTACATCCAGAACCCCTTCATTTGAAGGTTCATGACCACCCAAACCCAATCCATTACAAAGTTCCCCATGTCCCCCACCCCCACCCCATCGGACACGAAGTTTATATTGAACCGGAAATCAAGGTCGTCAAACACAAATGGTAAATAAAGGCGTTCTGAGGAATCATCTTATCAACTGGTCAACGGTGGTTCTTACCGTTCGAATTTCATCAAGTTGGATAAAAGGAAGCGAATCTCGAGTATGGTATTTTGGAAAATCGGCGAATCAAATTTTGTATTATATCACGTCACATACCCTACATCACCCCCTCCCCTTCCCTAACCTCTTCAAAACGCAATGTTTCTTTTTGTGAGGGCATGTGATACTGAAGAAAACATCATGACATCTAAGCCACTGTATATTTTTTCTGTTCTTTTTCAAAACACTTCACCCCTCCAATTTTCACCTGGAACCATACTTATATTTATATTCTAATAAAAGTTATTAGTCTTGTGATAAATCTGGATTACTCTTTTTTTCCTTCTCTCGTAATTTAACTCTAGTAGCGTGAAAAGGACTTGAATATTAAATTTTTTGCTAGTTATAAGGTTAAATGGATTAGGAAAGTTACGCCGCCCATAATCGTCTAAGTAGTCGTTTATGGATTCTCTCCGCCTTTTAGAAATGAATCACTTCTAGTTTTTGCTACATATTTTATTGATGTTAAACTTCAAAATGATTTTTTTTCTCAAATTGGTAATTCTTGACTTCTTGAAAAACAACTGTAGTTATTTTCAACTAAGCTAACTAAGCTAAGTTCATGATCCAAAATGTGCTCCATGAAATTATCATTTTCAGCCTTTTTAAGCATAAACCGTCATTTTTGAAGCTCAAAAAATACCACAATATTAAATTTCTAAAATTTCATTACAATAGTTTATATGTGTACCGTCAACCGTGGCGAATCGCTACAGTTTTTTACAAACCATGACTTAGAAATAGAATAGTAATAGGTAAACAAACGAGAATTAGCTGTGAAGTATGAGCATAACCTATATATACGTTTTAAATTGTTTAGTTATTTTTGACTATATGACTATGTGTGGGCGTGCCCATGAAAAGGGCCCTTATGACCGGTTCTCGTTTAGAAGATATTCGCGTTTTCTTAAGTCAAGGTCAAAATTATTATTTTCGGATTTAAGTGGGGATTAATATTAAGACCTATACTGAATCTTTTGACACTATATTTATGTCCTGAAAGCAACCGAAAGTAGGTATATTTCACGTTCAAAGAAAAAGTATGACAAGTGTGCTTATGAAACTCGTCATGTTTAAATGCGTTTTTCTTGAAAAGCGGTTTTTTGAAGTTCCAACTTCAAAAATACCACGATAAAAGGTTTTTTAACCTAGAGAGTTCAAATTGGGTTCAAAATTCCGGAAATTCATCCGGCTATATAACGTTATACGTAACTACATACTGGCGATTAGGGCCCTATCCACGCGGACGCACATAATATAAGTATTAAAAAATCACTGTACTTATTTTTTTAAAGATTATTCGTAAATGTGAAACTTTTCTTTAATTTATTTATAATGCATTTCAGTTGTAGCGATTCGCTTCGGAATCTTTAGATTTAGGTTATTTGTGAATAACTTAAAATAGAGGTCTCAAAAAAGTCTTCAATCACCAATGGGTTCGTTATTTCAGAACTCTTTCTGTACGAGATATATATGAAAATTTGGGTAGTCTAACCTTTGATCGATGAGAGATATTGATATTTTTAGCAATACACGGAAATACAAATTTAGAAATACACAATATTGGTTGTAAAATTTGGCATTATAATATTTAATTTACAAGAGTTTGATGGCGATCTAGGATATAGTCGAGAAAATAGTAGTAACTGTCAAAGCGATATACTTTTTCTACATCAATTATAAATATACTCCAAACTTAATGATTGCCAATTAGAGTTGGAAAGACTAATATTTTCGATAGCAAATTGAAGTTAGGAAAAAGTGATATTCACAAATTAAATAATAACACCGTAGTTGCAATTACTAGCAGTTTAAATAACATAAATTGCAAAATAGGTTAGAAAAATTACCACTCTCAATGGGAAGGGGCAATGAGAGGAAAAACAGTTGAATGTAGCGCTTTGCGAAAATTCCCATTTAAAATAGGAAATTCAGTGCCGAATGACGTCATATGTGCAGAGGTTCATAAGGATGATCAAATTGATAGATCTCATAATTTGTTTTATCACAGGAAGCCTCCGTTCTGCTGCACTGGAGACCCCGGTGTTCGATTCCCGCTAGCGCTGCTTTCTTCTCACACGATTTTTTCGTTTCAGCTTAGAATAAAATAATATCTAATTGCACGTTTGACGTATAAAATTTATAATGGGTGCAACTGTAATATATATATATATATGTAGAACAGTAAATGCGAATTTCTTTTATATAGCTCTTCCGACCATGGCAGTTTTTCCTATTTTCTGTGAGAAAAACGTACAATGAACATGGGAAGAATGCCTTTCCTATTGTGTTTTGTAAACTTCACAGTCTTTTCTGGAGATTATATAAATTTTCCTTTCGGTATAAGTACAATAATTTAATAATTCATTATTATATTCTAATAAGCTTAGTAACTTCACAGCTTAATAATATTAACAATAGTAGTTCTTGAAGTAGTGACGCTATATCCTGGCTTGCTATATTGTCTTATTGTAAAAATAGATATTGTAATATAAAATTTTACAGCCAAAAGTTTTTTCGAGTATGAGTCTCTTATTAATAGGGGAACATAATGCAAAATGACGATAGGGGCAAAACGGGACAATGATTATATCTCTTCTGATGTGACGCCATCTACTGGAAATTGCAGGAACTTCGTTTTGAGTCGTTCCCGAGATTTTTCATGTCGATTTTGTTGTTATTTTCCAAGTTATGAGACGCATCGATCGTTTTCATGCCTAGTTATAATTTTGACTGATATTCAAGTACACGTAAGTAATACAAACGTTTGTGTAATTGAAATCGCTTCAGCACCATTCCGTTGTGTACTTAATAGACCTTCTTTTGCTTCGAGGCGTTTTTGATTGCGAGAATTATTGCGATTTTCGGGAGTCATATTGGAAAAAGTACTTTGGGGGCAGAATGGGCAGGGGCGAAACGGGACACCGCTGCGAGATATAGTAGAGCGCACATTGCTTTCGATTTCTGTCCAATGCAGAAATCGAAGGTCGCGATTGTTTGTACTGTCACGGTTTTTCGATCAAAAAGTGGGTCCAATGCAGTTCGAGCGACAATTGGGCTCATCTGTCTTGCGCAGGTTTCGACAGTCAGGACGAAGACGAAATTCATGTCTGCGTATTTCGTAAGGCCTGATTATGGTCATTTTTATATAAAAAATGGACAAAAGATCTTGTTACAACAAGTTCTTGTAACTGGACTGCTTATTTTTTTTTAAATTAATTTTGCTCATAATACATTTTATTTTTTATTCAATAAAGCGTCCCGTTTTTCCCCATGTACGGGGCAAAACGGAAAGAAAAACTTTTTTTCAAAAATCAATTTCAAAAAGTAGAACCTGATATTTTTTCAAGACGCAAATTTTTTTTTAGTACATTATTCGTTGTTCAAGGCACCTATATTGTTGAATGGAGAAAAAAAGTATTTTGGTATGAGAAAAAAATCCTAAAGCGAAATCGTCCCGTTTTGCCCTATGTTCACCTACATATTTATTTATTGTATGGATGATAGAGACATTGCGTGATCTATTGAGCCCAAGATCAGTTTGGAAATGCAATCATCAAGCCTTTGATGATTTTGTAAAAATTATTGTAGCGATTCTTCCCGGTTGATGGTAATTCAAACATAAAGATAAATAGAGGTTTTTCTAGGTTAAAGTCCATAAGAAATTGATTAACGTTGGCTCACTCAATAATTATTTAGGAAATCTAAAAAAAATACAGAAGAGGTTTTCGACCATGAAGATTCAGTTTCTGTGACGAAATGCTCAAAATTCGAAAATACGTAATTTTAGGCCACTTTACTGTACAGCACATATGAGTTTGCATCTGTAACGCAGTTAGTTCTGCGTTGAAGTGAATAAGGAAAATCTGGTTGTTCATGTGCTCCAATAGTGCATGTAGATTGTAGACTCTCTGTGATGTACATTTTTGGTAGAGAAAGCCTTTGTGTTGGTTCTATGTCTCTAAACACTAGTAAAGCACGACCAAAATTCCTTTCAAGATGCTGCAGTTTTTATGGGATTTCGCTCTTTGTATCAACGGAACCGTTCAAACCGGATGTGGTTCAAGTGGATCCGATGCTTGACCTTGATCATTCCTAGCATCTACGTCTCCAGCTTCAATCATCTCTTCGTTATCCACAACTTCCAGAGAAGGTTTATGAGTAGAAGGTTAACTATTAAGCGTTTTTGGTCTGCTAGATTCGGTTCATTTATTCTTGTGGCTAGCTGCGTGTACTAAAGTAAAAAGAGTCGATATTGGTCTCTTCTCACACTTTGCTCACTTTTCTTTGCCAAAAATAAAGGCGCATTACATCTCTGTTTTTATGATGCTATTGCAATCGCTTTATTGGTTGTCGAATCTCTGATTTTGCCTCTGGTTCAATGAGACCATCTACTTCTGGAAGCTGTTGTGATATTGGATCATCATGAGGTTGCGCAGGAACATCAATAGCATGATGATGTTGTATTTTGCTTCACCAGACGCCGCTTGATCTCGTGATGCAGCTTCCTCTAACTGATGTTCATTGTCGACGTATTTTACAGCTGAATCAAACTGTCGTTTATTCCACATTGCTCTTTCTTCTGAGATAAGTAGATTTACTCATATCCTTTACCTTAGCAATCTCTGAATGAAATATCGTTTAAAATTTTCATTTTGGCATCAAAGCACGCCAGAAACCATTTTTTTAGCACGACGCGCGAATCCAAGAGATGCGAAGAAGTGTAGTTTTTCGCCATCTTGAATATAGAACGAACGATTTCTGCAGCGCCCCGATGCTGATACGGACTCGCAAAGAACTAATAAATTGAATCTAACAAATAATTTCCTTAATTTAAATGCAAGCCTTTCAAACACACTTATTGTTTGTTAAAAAAAATTTACTAGCTGATATTTTGAAATAAACCAATAGATTAACATAAATTAATTACATATAATTTTGCAATTATTTAGAAAATAATCCATATTGTTACGTTTAAAATTTTGAGTATTAAAAGAATACAGCTCAAGCCTTAATGTATAATCAGAGAAAAAATACTTATTTTGTAATATTCATTTTTGATATTATCAAACACTCTTTCTATTTTTGAAATGTGTAAAAAAATTTCTTTTGACACTAAAGAAAATGTTTTGTTCATGACAGGCTAACCAGCACCAGATCAGGATGAAAAAAATCCGTCTTTCTTAATTTCAATGTTTCTTTTGTGAAATTTTCAAATGAGCAGTCTATTTTTGTAAATGTGCAAACAAATTTTTTCCGTTTGACAGAAAATTTTCGATCATGACAGGCTAACCAGCATCTGCGTCCAACCAGACCGACTAGATTAGGATGTGTCGAGGGGAGTCGAGTTACAGGTGAGTTATTCTGCGCAACGCTCGAGAAAGAGCCAAACATTTCTGGTGCGCGTGACTAATTATTCGTTTTTCTTAATTAGTTGTCATTTTCAGGAAAGCAACACGTGAATCGGATTATTGGCTCCTGATACGTTAGTTGACGTAATTACTACAATTGAGAAAAATTGAAAAAAGGATGAATTTATGAAAAAAAGCTAGCAAAAAAAACCTGCAAGAAACACGAAAGCAAAAAAAACTGCCAAAAACAGCAAAGCAAAAAAATACTAAGCCTGTGAAATTTACTTCAATGGTATGTTGAATTCCTCCTCTATATTATCATTACACTTGAAAATAAAAAAGTTTGCGTTTATACATAATTTTGTATTATAGTTCATGGTTGAACTCGATTTTCTTTCCTGTACTATCTCTTCTCAACTACTGTACCATCTTTCCTCGAAATTTTTTTTAAACGTGCCCCACGACGTTAAAATCTAGTTCGAAAATAGATATCTATGCATGTTTTATATCGAAAGGGTGTATATAATGTCATTTTCGCGAAATGACAGCTTCAGGTGCAAGAACAAAATTGGTGTACCATCTCTCCTCGAATTACCCTATATGAAAAAAAAACATTTTTCAATGTTTCTTCTTTCATTTTTGCTATATTTAAACACTCTACTTATGTTTTTAAATGTGCACAAAAATCTTTTCCGTTTGACACTGATAAAATTTTCGAAGATGACAGGCTAACAGCACTGCGTCTGCGCCCAACCAGACCGATTAGATTATGAGAAAAAAAGTACATTCTTTTAATGTTTATTTTTTGTTGTTGCTATTTTTCAATACCCTACCTATGTTTGGAAATGAACAAAAAGATATTTGAGGCTTGACACTTAGAGAAAATATTGAGTTGGGCAAGGTTAACACCGCATCTGCGCCCAACCAGACCGACTAGATTATGAAAAAAAAAAACTTTATTTTAATGTTTGTTTCTGCTATTTTTAAATCCTCTATCTATGTTTGGCCATGTGCACAAAGGTATTTAAGGTTTGAAACTTAGAAAAATATTAAATTGGGTAAGGCTGACTAGCACCCGATCAGGACCTGTAAAGACCGTCTAGACTATACGGTCTTGACAACGCCCTAACTGGAGGCAAGTCTCTCCCGATAATTTTCTACATGTGTTGATTCATCTTTGCGGGTGTTCGTCACATTCTGAAGATTAGACCATTAGGAACTTCGGGAGTATCGGAAAAATCAAGGTCTTTCTTGATTGCCGACTAAGAATCAATTATCATTAGACTGAGACCCGGGCGACCAAGGTCTACTTTCCGACTGGTATAGCAAACATGCATTGGGGGTTCGAATGGGTCCTTCGTCTACGCGACGGTGAAAGGGGTCCGTATGGCGATTCAAGTCGATCGTGTTCTTAACTGGCCCCCGCCTAAGTGTACCTCCCTAGACATGGGCAGGGCTTTAGTATAAAAGCATACTCGCTGCCCCTCATAGTCGTAGTACAATTCAGTGTATCACATCAGAAACATCATGAAACTTATCGTAAGTTTCTACAGGATTCGATACACTCAATTAAAAGATTTTTCCCTCGGGAAAACTTGCTGTTCATACAAACCTATACATTCCATTTTCTACATTTTCTATAACTTTTTCGAAATCTTACCTTTGTTATATTCATCGTTTTTCATATACTCAAGATTTAGATTTTCAACTGCAAATTGTCTGGGGACTGGTACACTTTTCAATACATTTTCTAGTGTTAACATTTTCTATAAAACTTGTAGACTGATGTGGAATATTTGATCAAAATTAACACCGTGGCTTAATCTATCAAAGAAATATACTTATGGGGATCTTCGTCCATAAAAAATCGGTGGTGCAAAATTGAAGCCTGGCTTATTTAAAAATTGAAAAGGCATTTCATTGTGTCTGACTTTTGATTAGAATTTTAGCTTCAAGTTTGACTTTTTTAAACCAAAATTTTCTGAACATATTACTAAAAGTTGATACTCTTTTTTGTATTTTAACATTCATACAATAAAAACTTTGGATCAAAACCAAATTTAATCTGAAGGTATCAATTTGATCTGCAACAGAATGATCCATAAATATAAAAGTCTTTTGTTTCTTTATATTGATACAGATTTTCTTACCAACTGGATACCATTGCAGCAAAAATATTACCTTCAGATTTACTGCGAGTGTTTTTAAGATATAACTAATCAAAAATATTTTCAGGTTGCTCTCGTTGTCGTCGTCTTGGCCGCCGCTTCCGTCGAAGCTGTAAGTATTGCAAGCTTGTATTTTAATATAAACTCCAGGGAAAAACCAAAAGCAGGAAATTTCTCATTCCACACTTCATCGAAATGAGATTAGCTCTCAGTATTACGTTTTTTGATTACTGGGTTACGTTAATTGCATCAAGTCCATTGAAAATTTACCGATTCTTCATCTCTATTCATATCGCCTTATCTTTTCATCATCGATTTTATTCTGGTATATCTGAAACTAGATCTCTCTATCTCTCTTTCTATCTTTAATCAAAAAATCTCCATCTAAACTATACATCTAAATTTTCAACTACTAAAGCTGGGTCTAGTCATAAAATTCTGCAGCAATTCTCTTCCATTCTTTCTTTCGTTGGTTTTTAACGATGCAGTTACAGCAACTGTTGTAATAGTTATGACCTATTACGAGAATCAGCCATAGATTCTCGCGTCTGAGGTGTCTTGTCTATCTTTCCGGTAATATCTCTCCTACAACGTAACAATGCATAATAGCACTCGCGCTTTTTTGCCCTCTTCGCGGTTCTTGAAATCTTTCTCTACAATTTCCTCAACGCTCGAGAAACGAGTATCTTCTGCAAGAATGGAGTAACCAGTGAAGAAGAATCTGAGGTGCTTGGGCCATATTTAACCCTTGAGGACTCGAAGGTGTTAAGTGTTTTTTGTCGTTTTTTAAACAACCAGGCTCCTGGGGTCTCGCAAGATCCCTGGAAACAACAAAGTAATCCATGGCAGCAACAAAGTGATCCTTGGCAGCAAAAAAGTAACCCCTGGCAGCAACAAAGTGATCCCTGGCAGCAAAAAAGTAACCCTTGGCAGCAAAAAAGTGACCCCTGGCAGCAACAAAGTAATCCCTGGCAGCAACAAAGTGATCCCTGGCAACAACAAAGTAACCCCTGGCAACAACAAAGTAACCCCTGGCAACAACAAAGTGACCCCTGGCAACAACAGAATAATCTCTGGCAACCAGCTGTACAGAAGGTAAAATGCTGATCAATTTTGCGACATTCAGGCAATAACAAGGACTATTATCCTGCCTGACGGACTCCAACGGATTCATCTCACATTTCTCTTCTCGTTAAATTCTCAATTCATTTTTCTGTGAAGTATTGGTTTCTTCTCTATTATCTCATGTTCTCTACAAAACTGAGAAATGGAAAATGTCTTTGCCTCCATATGATTCAATTCTCTAAGTCTGATTACTGTTGGAGCCAGAGATTGAATTCACTCTTTTAAAATCAACCTCTGTGGATTATGATGAACATAGACATCTTTGTATTATAATTCAAAAGATGAATTTTAAGGGTGCAAATAGTTTACAAGTATTCTTTTTGCAGGGTCACCATGAACAACACATCCAGGTTCCAGCACCACACCCAATCCCACCTATTCATCCAGAGCCCCTTCATTTGAAGGTGCATGACCACCCAAACCAAATCCATTACAAAGTTCCCCATGTTCCCCATCCCCACCTCATCGGAGTCGAAACTCATGTTCCTGAACCCGAAATCAAGCACGTCAAGCACGGATGGTAAATAAAGGTCTTCTGAGGAATCATCTTATCAACTGGTCGACGGTGGTTCTTGCTGTTTGAATTACATGAAATTTGGATAAAAGGAAGCAGAGGTCGACCATGTTATTTTGGAAAATCGGCTAATAAAATTTCGGATTACACGACGTCACATATCCTACATCACCCCCTCTACAACCTTCTTCAAAACACATTGTTTCTTTCTGAGCGGCATGTGATACTGAAGAAGACATCAGGACATTTGAGCCACTGTATATTTTTTCTCTTCTTCTGCAAAACATTACACCCCTTCAATTCGTCCCTCAAACCATTTTTATATTTATATTCTAATAAATGTTATTACTCTTGTGATAAATATGGATTATTCTTTATTTCCTTTCCTCGCAATTTAACTCTCCTGGCATCGAGATGACTTGAATATTGACTATTACTTAATAATGTCTGAAAAATCGATAAATATAGAAGGGTTGAAGTAAATATAAGTTGTTGTAACAGGATATAATAAGTAGTAATGACAAAGTTAGAAAAATTTCTATATTATAGTAACAGATTCATTTACTTAATAAAATGCATCGCATTAAATCTATTTCAATTTAAAGGAGTTGCAAAATCTTTACCAGCGCTAACGATACCTTTGAAATTTGAAAGTACCTTTTCACTGCAGAACTTTTCAGAAATATAATTGATCATTTAGGAAAAAAAAAATATATATATATCATTAAGCCACATTCCTTTCGGAGTAGGCGGGACTCACTCGATAATTTATTATTAAAGGAAGTATTCTCACTGAACATTTATATATGTCAGTTTATGACCCTAATCAAATTCAATAAAATATTATCTGAAATAATTTTTCTCTATTCAACAAGAATCAAAAATTTCAAACTTTTTAATTTTTCACCTATACATGTATTGATTGAAACTTTTTTATATGTAGTTACATCATAATTGCTTTCCGTAGAGCTTTTTTCGAAAAATGAAATATAAACAATGCTGAAAAAAATTCTTTTCAACCAAATCAGTCTTTTTCCCCGCTTGCATACATTGTGAGTAGAGATGGTACAAATCAATTGTATTGCAAGTTACCAGGGTAACGTATCGTTCAAACATAACCATTGCGGAACAGGTTTTCATGGTGTCGACGATAGCGACATTTTCGTATTGGTGGTTTCATTAACTTATCAAGGAGATCTCGTTTCGAGTACTCACTACTTACTTGATCGATTTCAGATGATAGTAGTTTCACAAACATGTCGATCAATGACTCGTTCTCTTTTCATGCGATGTTCAACCCTTTTGGATAAGATGGCAGGTGGTCGTAATTATTTATTGATTTGGATAAAATTGCTTCGTATCTACTAATGTCACTACCAGCTTTTTTGCACAGGTTTGGTTACGATCTGTAGATGGGCTTACTAGATAGTTGTATAGAGCAGCAATTTTTTTCTAGGATGATTTATGCTTGGAATGTAAAATCCCCCCAAAAAAAACACAACGTGTGAAAAAAACTCCGTCAACTACCTGCATGAATTTTAATATTTTATTTATTTATATTAAAGGTAATGAAACTTGTGAAATAAAAAAAGAAAGCCAAGAGTGAATAGTAGAAAATTTATAAATAGAAGTGTTTTGTTAATAAAATGAATTAGTGCAATAAATTAGTATGATAAATTTTGTTTTTGATACGTAAAATGAAGTTATATTTTTTATAACAAAACATTTTTGATCCATTTTTTTTAATTTTTCTTAATTTTATCTTTTAATCAATTTAACAATAACAATAAATCATTATATTACATGCTCACCAAATTCTTTTTTCCTTTTCATTCCTTTAAGCTATTCATTTTTCTTATCAAACAAAAAAAAGTTTTATAATCATAGGAATAAAATTATAGTCTGTAGATGACATTTTGTTAATCATTTTTTTTTGAAAATTCGATTATATGGCGTTTTTTTAATTTTCAAATAATATCTTCCAAACTTATAGATAATAAAAAATTGACAAATTGAACAATTTCAAACTAAAGGCAAGTCACAAATAATAAATTGATATAGTGGTAACTTACCATACCAAGCAGTGAATTGGTCTGGATATACGTTTTGTGAAAGTTTAATTTTTTTTAACCTACAGAATTATTTATAATGATTAATTTAACTTTGTTGAATTCAAATTAAAAATCTTGCTAATAATAATTTAATAATAATTAAAATAATTAAATAAATCTATATAATATTGAAGGACTTAAATAAATTATTTATGAATCAATAAAGTGCAAAAAAACAGGATTCCGTAACACAAATATAACTATATAAGTGCAACAAGTTCAAAGTACTGAAAAAAAAGTTAAAAACACTAGAAGCGGAACCAGTTTAACTCATGTTGCAAATGTGAAAACCGGAGATAGAACTTGTTAGCTAATATGAAATTGGAACCGTTATAAAATATAATTATAGTGAAAAAAAAGTATTAGAATATGAACAATTATTTCAAAATTTACAAACCTAAATAATTAAAAAATAAAATTTTTCAAGTTGCTCGACTGTGTTGATAAGTATCAAAGTTTATTTTTAAGTCTTAGCAATAAGAAAATTTACAAATTTGTGCTTGATGGATTCCAAACTGCACAATTTAAGAATGAAATAAAACTTTAAATCTAAAATATTTGTTCGGACGAAATGACAAATTTTGGAAAAAATGATTTAATTATACTTATGAGAATCGCGATTCAATTATTAATGCTGGCATTGAAAAGAAAGAAAATATTCTTGAATACGAGAACGATTTTAAATATACAATAATTGTTTACTTGAGAAATTTTATTCTTTGTTGGACTTTTTTATATATATGAATGGTTTTCTAACGACCTAGGGGTATACAATTTTTTAAATAAATTCTTCAATAGCAAAAATAACGAAAAAATCATTTAACTTTATTTAAAAATATAAAATTTCTTATAGAAAGATTGTTTCTTTTTTCTGTGTGTAAAAATAAATCTTTAATATTTTTCCTATTTTTTCCCTTTTTGTGAAAAAGTTACCCGATTTTCTCATTTTGGGGCTACTTTCGAGCTGTGTTCTCGGACATAGTGTAATTTTTGATCTCCAGGATGAGCTAAGACTTTTCTATAAAGTTATATATTAAAGCTTCAATATTTAATTATGGGACCAATCCCCGTTTTAGGTGAATAAAAAGAGTTTTACAAAAATTTGGGTTATGTTTTTGGTTAGATTAATACGTCCAATGTGTATTTTATTTTCCATACACAAATACTATGAAAAATTTGGGTCTGTTTTTGGTCATGTTGGTATATTTGTGGTAATACAATAGGAAAAAAAGCGATACTGTGATATGGGGTAACATGGCACAAAGGGAAATATATCACTTGGGGTAATATTGTACATGGGTTATGTAGAATATCGGGTTTATTTACATTGTTAGGGCTGTATATTTGGGGTATTATGGAACACGGGGTAATATGGAACACCATGTAATGTGGAACACGGGGTAATGTGGCACACGGGGTCTATGTGAAGGGTTAAAAACTCGGATTTTTGGTGTACACTATATTGCAAGATTGCAATATTGCATGGGATTGCATATGATAATAAATGATTGCATCGAGATTGCATCAGATTACAAGGGATTCTCAAGAATTGCATAGTATTTCAAAGGATTGTATGGGATTTTAAAGGATTTCAAAAGATTGCACGGGATTCTAAAGAATTGCATTTTATTTTGAAGGATTTCAAAATATTGCATGGGATTTTGAAGGATTATGCATGGGATCGAAAAATATAGCATGAAATTCAAAATGATTGCATAGAATTGCGAATGATTGCATGCGATTTTGAAGGATTGCATGAGATTTCAAAAGATAGCATGGGGTTGCAAATGATTGCATGGGATTTTAAAGGATTGCGCATGGAATTGAATTGAGATTGCCTGGGGTTACAAGGGATTCCGAAGGATTACACGAGATTTTAAAGGAATTAATTAGATTTTAAAGGATTGTATGGGATTGCAAAATATGTCATTACACTACAGAAAATTGCATTGAATTACGAGCGATTCTAAAGGATTGCATAAAACTGCATAAGATTTTGAAGTATTGCATCGAAATTGCATGGAACATAGGGTAATATGACACACAATGTAATATGTACTACATGGTACTGTAGCCCATGGGGTAATGTGGCACACTGGGTTATGCGGGAGATGGGGTAATGTGGTGCGTACGGTCCATGTTTTTGGTAAGGGTAATGTGGTACATGCGGTTACATGGCATACAGGGTAATCTAGAACATGGGGTAATGTGTGACATGAGGTGATATGGAGCACGTAGTAATATAGAACGCTGTGTAATATGGAATACAAGGTAGTGTGGCACATATGTTAATGTGGGTCAGGGTGTGATGTGGCACATATGGTCTATGTGTTGGTTAGGGTAGTATATTTGAGGTCATACGGAACACGAGGCAATATGGAATACCGGTTAATGTGGCACATGGGGTAATTTAAGACATGGGGTAATTCGGCACATAGGGTCTTTTTGGTTGGACTAGTATATTTCATACAATATTTTACTATCTTTTCTAAAAGCATTCTCGATTCCTGAAACAGCGGTAGAGGCGGCAGCGACATTTGTTTATAATATAGAGAGATGTTATTTATGATTTGTCATAAATTCGAGAAGTTTGATCCCAATCATATTTAGATATTTCTGAATTGCTTTTTCAATTAATTTAATTCGCATGATTCGCTCTCTTGACAGTGCAGAATACCGCATGCAAATATATGTTTACTTACTATCTATTTGTGATAGCATGTTGGAAACGAATGCAAATACGAACTGAATAGTAGAGTATGTTCGCTGACGTAGCCGCGAATTTCCTAATGTATATACCTCTACAGCGTTTTTTTTGTTGCAATTACTGGTGCATTCTCGGTATAATTTTCTTGCACCACTATGGTAATTCGTTTGCCTTTTTGGCGAAGTGGTTTACTTAATATGTGAATAATTGTCTTGCTAAAACGGTTGTGTGAACACTGCCTAAGAAAAATGTAAATGGAACATACTCTTTGAGCAAAAAGTGTCGATAAAACTACTTTTTATGCACGAGACACTTATCAGTATTAAGTTTTCTAAAATATGAATCATTAATGCACTTTAGGAAAATGTAATGGAGAATAAGAAATAATTCAAAGTAAAATCTTCTTGATGTATCGCTTTTTAAGCCTTTTTTTCCCTAAGTCAATGTAATTATTTGGTATACTTTTCCCTTTTACTTTTAGATACAGTTACCTGTTTGCTGAGACAATTACTAATCGATTCTTCCATGATCGATAACATTCTTTTTTCAACACTTTTCTCGTTATCCGATACGATTTTACTTCCTCATGATAAAATTACAATAATCCTCACCCGACATGTCATGACATAAATTACTTTTTATTCCTATTCCTATATATAATATGCATAATAGATAGAACTGATGTTATAATATGAGAACGAAATTGGAAATCACTTAGATTAATGATCCTTTTTCAATTATCAATATTAGCTGATAAGTATAGATTAATCGATACTAGTAGCAAATGTATGCGCGCTATAAGCGCGCGTTGACGTCCCTGTGTTTTTATTTTCTAACATCAAAAATATAAACAATTTAAAGATACGTTAGGAAACAAAAATTTTAAATATTAGGAGTATTTCATATTTTTGAAACAATGATTAATAATTTCGAATTGAAAGCGCTGGGAATTTAAAAAAATATATGGAACTATTTTAAATTAAAAATTTTCCAAATCAAAAAATTGTAGATTAGGTAAAATTTGGAAAAAAGGAGAATTTCATTAGGAAGGAGACGAAATTGTATCATCTTAAATTTGAAGCGTTCAAAATTGAATAATTTTATTTTTGATTGAGGAATTTTGAAATTGAATAATTACATACTAGAATTTCGAAAATAGAACTCTTTCGTTTGAAAAAAATTTACATTGTATTATATTGTCTAATTAAAAACTTTCAAGATTAAATTAATAAAAATTGAAAACTTCTGAATTTAAATAATATTTAATTCAGAGCGATTAAAATTTGACAATTTAAAATTGTAAACTAAATTGAATGTTTCAAAGTCAAAGCTTCTGAAATTCCAGAATTTTAACTTCTTGTTAATTAAAAATTATAATTTGATATTAAAATTGATTAGACAAATTTTTCTAAAATCAAAAAATAAGTGCACCGCTATTTTCGCCATTCAAAATGGATACATTTTCAGTTATAAACATTTAAAATTTAATTCTTCTAAAGAAAAGTTCAAAATCAAGTAATTTAAAATCGGATACATTGAAAAAGAAAAAATTTCCACTATGTAACATTAAAAATTAAACGATTCCAAAAAAATGTGTAGTCACCAAGAACTGTGATATTAAAACTTTTACATCCTGAAACTCTTAAAAATTTCCACATCGTTTAAAATTTTTTAATTTTCAAATTGTTGATTACTCTTTCGAAAATTGAAGCATTTCAATTATTTATAAAATTATTAAATTACAGAGGCTTTAATTTCAGATAGTTCAATTTTGATTTATTTTGATTTTAAATAACACAATTTTTAACATTTTAATTTAAAATCGTTTAATTTTTCATACTTCATTTAGAATTATTATTCATTCTTGAAATCTTGCAATAAAATATTTGTCAGTTTTAAAACATTAATTTTTCAAAATATTTAGTTAAAAATCGTACAATTTTAAGATATTATATTAAAAATTAAAACTACAAAAAAAAATATAAAAATTGATCGCTATGATTCCAAGTTTGGGAATTGGACAATTGTAAGCCTTTCAATTCAAAATTTTTTTTTTTGAGTTTGAAATGTTCAATATTTTGGAACATTTTTAAATAAAAAAATTCAATTTTCAATGCAAATTTTCTGATTAAAAATACTTTAGACTGGAAATTGTGCAACTATCAATTATCGAATATTCAAAGAAAAAACCTAAGCTTTTCTACCCTTAAAAAACAAAATAAAAAAATAACCCTTATTGAAAAAAAATCTAATTTAATTTTGACCTCCATTTTTACCCTTCCTGTCGGTAAATATGTGTTCCAAGAAACAATATTTGATCTTCATAAACTAAAATTGAATTCAACTTCAAAATTTCACACTTTTTCAAAACAAAATATTCAAAATTGTACAATTTTAAAGTAGTGGTTCACAATATTGTGAAATTTCACATTGGAAACCCAAAAATTATCATTTTGAATTAAAATTATAGAAATTTTAAAGATTATAAATATTTATTAATAAGTTTCATGTCATGTAGTATTAATTCGCATTAAAAGTGATTGGATAGATTTTTTTACTAAAAAAATGCGATTTCTGTTTTTGAAAAAATGACTGCCATTTTCACTGTTCAAAATTAAAGAATTTAAATATTAAAGAACTTAAAGAAAATTTGAGATGCATGGTTTCATTTTTAATGCAAAAATGTTTTATTTTTTTTTTGCAGAACACTGTGGAAAGGGGCTTGATAAATTGGAAAGCCACCTCGAAAATATTAGGCTTTTAATTTTTTTACGGAATTTTTCAATTGTCGAGGATTTCAATCTAAAATTAATATATAGTGAAATAGTAAAATTTCAAATTTACATCAGTACTAAATTACTACTAAATTTTTTTTTTTTTAAATATTTCATTCTTTGGAATTCTTTTTCATCTTTTAAATTATGTGTACTCTTTTCAATTCTTTTAAATCGCTTGGAATGCTTGTAAACTTCTCCAAATACTTTTGAATTCTTTTAATTTTCTTGACATCTACTGGATTCCTCTGAATTTCCTGAATCATCTAAATTGCCTAAATTCTTCGCATTATTTTGAAAACCTTGAGGAATTTCCTGAATTCGTGGAATTTTCTGCATTTGTGGAATTTTCTAAATTCTGAGAATTCCCTGAATTTCAAGGCATTCGGAGAATTAAGGGAATTCAGGGAATTTAGAGAATTCAGAATATCTAGGGGATTCAGATAAATATAAAGAGTTAAGGAATTTGAAAGAATTCAGATTATGTAAGGAATTCCGCAAATTTCGAGAATATAATGAATGCCTGGAATTCCCTTAAATTTCATATTTTGAATTCAGGACATTTAGGAAATTCAAGGAATTTAAAGAATTCCGAATATTCAATGGTTTAAGCCAGTTCAAGGAATTCAAGGAATTCTGAGAATGATGAATATTGAAGGAATTCAGAATATTCAAAGATTTCAGGCAATTCAGAAAATTGCAGGTATTTTAGAGCATTTTGGGAATTCAAGGAATCCTGAGAATTCAGAATCTTCAAAGAATTGAGAAAGTTCAGGGAAATCAAAGATTTCAGGATATTCACCGAACTCAGATAATTTTGGGAATTTGTGAGCATTTAGGTAATTCAAGGAAATCAGAGAATTCAAAGATTTTCAGGAATTAAGAATATTCCATGAATTCAGGGGATTCCAAAAATTCAAAGAATTTCATGAATTCAGAATATTCAAGGAATTCAGGGGATTCAGAGAAACTGAAGATTTCAGGATATTCGCCGAACTCAGAGAATTTTGGGGACTTTCGAGCATTTAGGTAATTCAAGGAATTCAGAAAATAAATTTTTTTTTCAGGAATTCAGGCAATTCAGAAAATTCAAAGAATTTCAGGATTTCAGAATATTCGAGGAATTTAGGAGATTCAGAGAATTTTTAAGTAATCAGGCAATTCGAAAATTTCAGGGAATTCAAAGAATTTTAGGAATTCAGAACAATAAAAGAATTCAGGTAATTCAGAATATTCAAGGATTTCAGAGAAATTCCTATTGCTCGAAATATAAGACTCTTCATTTTTTAGAAAAAAATACAAATGTTGAATTTTTCAGTTTTAAAAGAAGTGAATTTCAAAGTTTAAACGCTATAAATTTTATATTTTACAATTTTTCAACAATTTAAATTCAAACATTCTCAATTTCAAGCGTTCTAAATTTGAAAATGGTTGCCTTTTAAGTTGTAAAAATGATTAATTTTCATATTCAAATGTGTTGTTCAGTGAAATTATTGAAATTGTTAAGTTTAATTTCAAAATTTTATTCCAGCAATTGTGGACATTCAAGGTTCAAATTAATTATTTATCGAAGCATTGGTTTTAATTATTTTTTCGATTATAAATTATAATTATTTTCGAACGATACAATTTTGCAAAATTTAAAAATGTATTAAAACCATTATCAATGTTTCGATACAAGATTATTATATTTTAATTGCTTTTAATTCAATAATTTAACGTTGAAAGTTTTAAGCTGAAATCTGGTCAACAGGATTTAAAAAAATTTCATTTACAGTTTTATAAAATAAACGGTTTGAAATAAAATAATTGTAATTGTAATATATTTCAAGAATTTAATTATTTTTATTGAAACTAATATGAGATATCAAAAAGGTTTATTTTTTATTTTTTTTTGTTTATTCCCAAGTATTTGAAGTCATGGAAAAATGAAAACGAAACTTGAAGAAACATAGAATGTAAAACGTCAAATATATTTATTTCAAAAATATTATTTTCCAATCATTGATTTCGTTTTGTTGTACAATATCAATGATTTGAAATCGATTTCAATTAATTTTATATACCAATATATTTGTACCAATTAAAACACAATAATAAAAAAACAAAAGAATCTTGGCGAACTAACTTCATGTTCCGAACGGAATATATTAGCTGCAAACACTTATGGATTATTATTTTAATTAATAATGAATAATTTATTATTATAATAAAATAATATATTATATATATATATATATATATATATATATATATATATATACACATATATATACATACAATACTGGGTGTTTTCGTTAACTTGAGACATCGAAATATCTAAAAAAATACGCATCCTATGAAGAAAATATCCGTAATAAAACCTTTTTATTTTCGAGGGGAAAAGCGACTTTGAAAAAATTAACCCCCCCCCCCAGGAGGCAGGAGTGGGGGTAACTTTGTAATTTCAAGTCAAAACCTCAATTTTTTATCACAGATTCAGATTCTCCTTTATGAAATACGTAAGTTTTATTCGAAAAATTTGTTGGAAAAAAAAATGTTTTGCCTCCTTGGGGGGTGGGGTGAGGTAAATTTTTTTTAAAGTCGCTTTTCCCCCTCGAAAATAAAAAGTTTTTATTACGGATATTTTTTTCATAGGATGCGTATTTTTTTTAGATATTTAGATGTCTCATGTTAAAAAAATACCTTGTATATATATTTGTACTAATAAAAAAACAGTAATGAAAAAACAAAAGAATCATGGCCAATCAACTTCATGTTCCGAGCGGAATATATTTGCTGCAAACACCTATAGATTAATAATTGATTAATTAATAATGATGAATAATTTTTTATAATTATTTCTATTCTAATAAATTCTTCTATTACAGGTGAGATGTGCCTTTTCCTCTTCTCCTTTTCCGCAATGAAATACGGAGATGGAGGTAAAGATAATATTTTAGGCATAAGGAGTTTCTTGGAGTATTTTTATTATATCATAGTGATTGATAAATTATGATGATTATGATGATTATGATGATTGGTCTGAGGGAACCACTGACATCACAGGAAAATGTGAATGCATGGACACCTGCTTGTCCCTCGAGGTTGTTCAGTGTCGTCAGTTCGATCCGGTCAGTGGGCCATTCAGCATGAACAACCAGCGCGGTAAGTATATGTATAAACTCTATATCTATTTTTATTTCCGGTTGTACATCCGTACATTCCATTTTTATCACGAGTCTAAAAATAATTCATTATTACTATTATTAGAATTATTGTATTCTCCACAAATTCTTTTAGTAAAAGCCGCTTCCTCCTTTCGTAAGATGATTAAATTAAAAAACTACCAATTTCATTTGATAGATGAAATGTGGAAAAATAGTATAGAAAAATGTTAACAATGACCAAATTTAAGTTTTGCATTGAGGACCTTATGTTTTTATATTCAAAAATCATTTTCAAAAGTTGTAAATACGTTTTTTTCAAATTTGAAGGTATACATAACCATTCAAAGGCAGTTGTGCCAAAAATGAGGTGTCTTCAAAAAACGTTTTCTTCGATTTTAAGAATTGAAATTATATTATCAGTTATGTCTCATAAAAAAACATTATTTGTTTTTGTAATTGAAATGTTTCTCACTGTAGCTTCTTCTCAATTTTTATATAAGTTAAAAATCTTTTAATACAGTTATTTGATTTAAAAAAATGTCATTTAAAAAAAATGGTTGTAAACAATGGTAAGAAAAAATTTAATTGTTAAAGAAAATTTTGTTGGCGAGTTAAATATGTTTTTCATCAAAAAAACTTTTTTTATTTTAAATGTCATCATCAGTAATATTATGTTGATTCTTAAAATAAAAAAAGGTCTTGAATGCAACTCTTTTTGCAAATAAAGGAACTTATTTTTAATTTATTCAGTTGATTATTCATATGAAGTCTACTGATTGTAATACTTGTAAATCATATAAAGTTGTCAAATTAGAAAAACTGCAAAAATTGTAAAAAATGTTTTGACAGATTATACAGTGTCTAGAATTTGTTAATGCAGAAAAAATGCAATCATTATCCAAAACATTAATTTCATGATCTTGTAAATTTTCTCACAAATATTTTTTTATTCTAAAACACATCAAAATTTTCTTTCTCAGAGAGAAAGAATTTATGTAATGATTATATCATTTTATTCAAATTATTGAAATTTTCCAAACTGAATTAAGATGATTTCAATATTATTTTGTTGTCGTATGCATTACTAGCATAGGTCAATCGATTTGTAGAATTAAAAATATAAGGAAATAATCTAATAAAATTATTTGGTATAAAAAAATAAATAAAGATTTAAATATTAATAAATTATAAAAATTTAAATCTTTATTTAAGGAAATTTTTATTTCTTTAATAATAAAATTTGATAATTGATTTAATAAAATTAAATATTTAGAAGGACTGAATCAAAACAATCTTGGTAAAAATAATATAAAATATACTATCCTTAACCAATTTGAAGAAAAAGTTACTCTTGTAGAAGGGTCAAAAACAGAAAATAAATTTCTTATCATTTAAATTTAAATTTTATATAATTTAAATTATTTTAATCAATTTTATTAAATATAAATTTTTTATAATTAAAAAAATATAAATTATTATTTATGAAAATATGGCACATGAAAAACAAAACCGTTTTTACGTTGCGGAAAAATATTTGCAAAGATTGTGAACCCTGCATTGTCAAATTTAAAAATTGGAAGATATAACCATAAAGGGATTTGAATTCAACTCTTTCTAATAATGAATTTTTTTGACAGAAAAATTTAGAATTTGTCAAAAATGATCGAAAAAAAATTTGAAACTGAAATTTTTCATTGAATTCCTACATTAAAATGAACCACAAATGACTGATTAACACATCGAATCTTACGGATTAGATCAATAAAAATTACTGATTTAATTGGTGAATGTTACAGGTTACGTCATTCAAAATAATTGATTTAATCAGTGAAAGTTACTGATTACGTCATTAAAATTACTTATTTATTCAATTAAAGTTACAGCTTATATCATTCAAAATTATTAATTCGGTCAGTGGACGATACTGATTAGATCAATTCGTCTTTATTGGTAGAAAATAAAATTTATTGGCTCAAAATTCATCTTTTTGGTTGAATTCAACTGTTTTCAATTTGAAATTAAAATAATTTTTGGTTGCTAACTATTGGTTGTTGACTATTTTGATAAAAATTCGTGTTTTTTTGGTTGAAAATTATTTTTGTTAATTGGAAATTGACCTATTCCATTTTTGGTTGAAAGTGGATCCTTTTTAGTTGAAAATGCAACTATTTGATTGAAAATTCTTGTTTTTTCGTTAAATTTCGCGGCTTTTTGATTAAAATTTAAATCTAGTTTGGTTACAATATAAAATATCACATTTTTGAGAATTTATGTTTTTCATAAAAAATGTTATTACTTGGTTGAAATTTGAACCAGTTTAAAAAAAAATTAATTCTTTTGGTTAATACTTCATCATTTTAGTTCAAAATTCATCTTTCTGGTTGCAAATGTAACTATTTTGTTGAAAAGTCAGTCTTTTTTTAAATTTAATCCCTTTTAGCAGAAAATTCAACCTTTTTGTTTGAAAATTTTTGTTCTTAGTTGAAAATTCCACTTTTTGGTTCAAGATTTTTGTATTTTGTTGAAAATTCCTCTTTTTAGAAGAAAGTTATTCTTCTTGTTTGAAAATTCATCTTTTTTGTTTCAAAATTTAATTATTTGGATGAAAGTTTAACTTTAATGTAAATAAATAAAATAATTATAATTTATTATTAATATTATTAGAATTATTTTATTTCCCAAAAATTCTTTAAGTAAAATCAACTTCTTTCTTTCTTGAATTATTGAAATGAAGAAACTACCAATTTAATTTGAAATATGTCATATGAAAAACGAAACAGTTTTTGCGTTAAGGACTTTATCTTATGATTTTAGAAAATCATTTAGAAAAATTGTAAACCCTGCAATCTCAAATTAAAAAATGGTATGCTATAATAATTAAAGGTATTTTAATTCATCTCTTTTTAAAAAGTGATGAAACTTATTAAAAATTTATTTAGTTGATTATTCATGTAATATCTCATTTGTCTTTTCATTTATTTATTTTTTCAATTTTACCATGTTTATAAAGAAAAAAAAGAAAAAGTGTGCATGTGGAAAAAACTGCGAAAATTGTTAAAATTGTTGAACAAATTATAAATCATCTATAATTTGTTTAATGAAAAGAATTCGACAGAAAAAGTCCTTCAGAGTGGAACCGAACAAGATTACGAATTTTCGATAGTGTTTCATGTGTCAATAATGATCAAAAACATTAATTCTATGAAGTTACAAATTTTGTCACAAATATTTTTCAATTTCGAAAAATCATAGTGAATTAGCAGCATAGGTCAATCGATTTTTTTTTGTTCCAGGAATATATTTTTTTAATATCCTGAATATGATTTTATTATTATTGTTCCTAGCAGTTATTGCATTCTTAGAATCTTAGTTCGAAAAGCTGGAAACTCATTTTTAATGTACTCATTTTATTATTTATATGAAATTGATATTATTATATTGATTGGACACTTTATTGTAAAGAGGGTCAAAGATTCCAGAACTAAGCGGTCTTTACATTGTATTCTGCACTTATAATAATTTATTGTATGCCGATGTTAATTTACGTATGCTAATACTCGTCAATTTATTATCATAAATTATTATGAAATGTTATGAATTAAAGATTAAAAACCATCATTTACTTTGAAATTTTCAGTCGACTCACAATCTGTATATTCAATTGGCAGTGAAAAGAATTTAGTGTCTGTAAAATCCAGAAGGACTTAGTAAGGAATAAAAAATTAATATAAATTTGATTTTTCATTTACAAGCAAAATTTCATTCATTTTTATTTTTTCAGTTTCAAAACAAGAAGGAAGAAATGTGGTCTATTTGAAACTTCACTACTTTTCGTCATTGTTGCTTTATCGTTAGCGATCTTCCTTCTCATAATGTTGCGTAAGTAATTAAAAAATTTAATATTATTTAAAAAATTTAATTAATTTAATTAAATTGATGAAAATATAACTAATTCTCCGTTAAATTCTACTAATTGATGTAGTTAGAATACATTCCCTGATAATTAGTGAGAATATACTGATTCAATTAGTATTTATTGCTATACGCACGCGCACTATCCGAATTCATAATAATATATTTCTTAAACCTTTTTAATGTAAATGATCCTACACAAAATAATTTAATGCAAAAAATATTTTATTCATTCATATTTTTGGTCAAAAGTCAAACTTTATAGTTACTTGAATTTAATAATATGAGAAGAAAACTCACACGAAACAGGGTGTAGTACGAAGTCAAAAACTGTGCAGTGAAAAATTAACTTTATTTTCTGGGCAAAATTTCCATTTTTTCAAGCTAATATTTAAAAAATATTAAGAATGAACTTCAATTTTCATTTAAACTATTATTCAATAGTCTATATATATTATCACACTTCCCATTTGTTTATCGCAGGCTTTACAGACTTTTCCCTATTCCCCTCTTTATTTCCCTCTTATTATTCTGTTGAAAATTGAACTATTTGGTGCAAAATGAACTTTTTTATTTAAAATTCATATTTTCGTTTTGAAAATTTAACTTTTTTGTAGGAAATTCGTCCTTTCGACTTAAAGATTTAACGATATGGTTGATTTTTTTTTCTTTTTTGACTGAAAAATCTTTCTTGTTTAAAAATTCCCCTTATTTGTTCAAAATTAATCTTTTTCAGTTGAAAATACAACTGTTCGGTTTAAAATTCATCATTTTTGGTTGTAACTTCTTTTTTAACTGCAAAATTAACCATTCCATTTTTGGTTAACGATTCATATTTTTTAGTTGAAAATACAACTAATTGATTAGAACGTAATCTCTTCAAGTTGAAATTTCAACTATTAGGTGGAAAAACTGCCTATTTTGATGAAAATTCGTTTTTTAAATTGAAAATTAACTTTTTAAACTGAAAATATAACTATATTCAATTTTTGGTTGAATATTGATATTTTTAATTGAAAAAATAAGTACTTCGAAGAAAATTCGTCTTCTTGGCTGAAAATTAACTTTTTTGTTGAAAATTGATATCTTCGGGTTGGTTTGAAATTTTACCTCTCTGTTGAAAATTAAACTTTTTTGTTTAAAATACATTTTTTTTTTTTTGAAAATTCATAAACTTTTTAAACTAAAAATATAACTATTACATTTTTGGTTGAAAATTGAATTTTTTTTTTTGGTTGAAAATTTCACTAATTGGTTCAAAATTTATCCTTTTTTGATGGAAATTTAACTATTTGGTTAAAAATGTATGCATTATATTAAAAAATCATGTTTTTTTAAAAAGAAAATTAATATTTTTGCTTGGAAATTTAACTATTTTGTTAAAAATGCATGTCTTTTGTTGAAAATGCAATATTTTTACCTAAAATCTTAGGAATTTAGAGCATTTGTTATTTAATATAATATAGTAGCCACATTCATTTTATTTGAAAGAATTTCTTCCTATTTTTTCAAAGAATCACCTTATTCCTTAAGAACTGATTTATCATTTGAAATCCTTCGTATTGATTTAATTAGTTGAATTTTACTAATTCCGATTTAGAGAGTACATTGTTGATGCTATGTTCATAATTTAATGCAAAACTAGCAAAATTTTATTTAATTAATTTCAGTCGTCTATATCATTTTATTTAAAAGTTTTCCTACAACTTCCTGTTTCTTATAGTTCGCGAAAATAAAGTGCGTACTGTCATTTTAATTTATAATGCGTTCTTCATAGGTAATTGTCAAAGTTTTCTCAGTGAACTTGACATAGGCATTTGTCATAAAGTTTCTTCTTAGTAGTCTTTTTTATCGTTCGATGCACTATCAGGTCATTAATCGTCTCTGATGAAAGTAAAATTATACCATTAAGCATGACCCGCTCGGTGAGGAAAGGAGTAATGTGAGGAAGGAGGTATAGATTTTTTTGATTGATCTAGAATTCTCGTATTATTTATTTAAATAACACGTTCGTTCAAAAAAACTGATCTGACCCAGGTTGCTGATCAATCTCTCTAGCGATCACCCCAAGTGAAGAGCCTCACAAGGTCGTCATGTGAGGTTCCCCACTCTGGCCCATTAGCATCCAAGGCCTTATGTTTCAGGCGTCATTGCCTCTACTGCCACTCTTTTTATAAACTATTTGTCGGCACACTTTTCTGTCCTGGCATACTTCCCCAGATTCCTTCACGTCCATGCATTTTTTCATGCAAACTCTCGTGTTTCTATGGCTTCTTATGTTTCTTCGAATTAGGGTCTCATTCACACATTCTAACTATGCTTTCCGCGGCCTGCCTCTGGGCACAATGCCATTTACTTTACCTTTATACACTTGTTTCGTCAGTCGTTCATCTTTCATTCTTTCAACATGCCCAAACCATCTCAAAGAATTTCTTTCACCTATGTCAACTAGTGTCTCCTCTACACCACATTCTTTAAAGATTATCTCATTACTCATATTGTCCACCAGTGTTTTCCCGCAAATTGTGCGCAGTGGTTTCATGCCAATCGCGTTAATTTTACTCTTGTCCTTTTCTTGACAGGTCCATGTCTCGCTACCGTATAGTACAGTCAGTACAAATATAGAATTAATGGGCCCAAGTGGGGACCCACACATAACAATTTTGTGAGACTTCACTTGGGGTGATCGCTAGAGAGATTGATCAGCAACCTGGGTCGGAGCAGTGTTGCGGAATGAACGTGTCATTTAAATAAATAACACGAGAATTCCACATCAATCTAAAATATCTATACCTAACACCTATATACCTATCTACCTTATACCTATATACCCACCTACTCACTACTATTTTCCAACCGAGCAAGTCACGCCTACCCTGAAAGGGAAATGGCTTAATGATATAATAAAAAAAATGTATGGCCATTGTAGCTTTTTTTGATATGTTTTTATTTCTGAGAATGGACCCTGCTTTATCGATAACCTTCTTATCCTCGTTTTTGCACCTATCTAACTCCCCATCCCCATCTATCTTTCCGTCACGAGTGAATAGGCTACCCAGGTATACATACTTATCAACTTGTTCTATTCGTTCCTCATTTCAGCTGAAAATTCGTTTTCATCGTGAAAATGGAACCATTTTGTTGGAAAAAAAATGTATTGAGAATTAGTTTTGTGAATTGGAAATTGAAATATTCCATTTTTGATTGAAAGTCGATCTTTTTCAGTAAAAAATTCAACTATTTTATTGAAATCAAATATTACATTTTTTGTTGAAAGTTCGTGTTTTTGTTTTCATTGAAAAATTTACTATTTGGTTGAAAGTTGAACTACTTTAAAAAAAATTAATTCTTTTGATTATTGATTCATCATTTTAGTTGAAAATTTATCTCTTTGGTTGAAAATTCAATTATTCTGTGGAAAAAACTTTTTTTTGTTGAAATATAATCCATTTTAGTTGAAAATTCAACTTTTTGCTAGAAAATTATTGTATTTTGTTGAAAATTTATCTTTTTTGGTAAAAAATTAATCTTCTTGGTTGAAAATTCATCTT
This sequence comes from Andricus curvator, assembly GCA_932195095.1. Taxonomy (NCBI): domain Eukaryota; kingdom Metazoa; phylum Arthropoda; class Insecta; order Hymenoptera; family Cynipidae; genus Andricus; species Andricus curvator. The sequence continues at coordinate 222,974 of CAKNYM010052578.1, forward strand.
TTTGGACTAAAATTCAACTACTTGGATAAAAGTTTAACTTTTTGGTTGAAAATTAGTTTTTTTAAATTAATATTTTTAGTTGAAAATTCGACTTTTTTAGACAAAATTCTTGTATTGTTTTTTTTTTAAAGCATCAGACCCGAAACCTCATATCATTAAATATATTTCGCTGGTCAAAAACCATAACATCAATTGATATTAATCTTTTTGGTTCAAAATTCATCTTTTTTGGTTGAAAATTCAGCTACTTGGATAAGAGTAGAACTATTTTGTTGAAAATCAGTTTATCACAAATAAAAATTAATCCTTTTTAATTGAAAATTCAACTTTCTGGTTGAAAATACTTGTAGTTTGTTAAAAATTCGTCATTGTTGGTAGAAAGTATTTCTTCTTGATTGAAAATTTATCTTTTTTGCTTGAATATCCCACTACTTGGTTGAAAATTGAACTACTTTTTAAAACATGTATTCTTTTGGTTAATGACTCATCATTTCAGTTAAATATTCATCTGTTTGCTTGCAAATTTAACTATTTGGTTGAAAACTTGTTTTTCTTAGTTGAAATTCAATCCTTTTCAGTTGAAAATTCAACTTTTTGCTTGAAGGATAAGAGTAGAACTATTTTGTTCAAAATCAGTTTTCAAAAAATAAATCTTTTTTAATTGAAAATTCTACTTTTCGGTTGGAAATTCTTGTATTTTGTTGAAAAGTCGTCTTTTGTGGTAGAAAGTATTTCTTCTTGGTTGAAAATTTATCAGTTGTCTTTCAAAATTCCACTACTTGGTTGAAAATTGAAATACTTTTTAAAAAATTCATTCGTTTGGTTAATGATTCATGATTTTAGTTAAAAATTCATCTGTTTTATTGCAAATTCAACCATTTGGTCGAAAAATCGTTTTTTCTTGGTTGAAATTAAAATCTTTTTAGTTGAAAATTCAACTTTTTGCTTGAAAGTTTCTGTAATTTGTTGAAAATTTGTCTTTTTGGCAGAAAATTAATCTTCTTGATTACAAATTATTCTTTTTTGGTTGAAACTTAAACTACTTGGATGAAAGTTGATCTCTTTTGTTGAAAATCAGTTTAAAAAAAATTAATATTCAACTTTTTGGTTAAAAATTCTTGTATTTTATTGAAAATTCGACTTTTGGGTAGAAAATTCATCTTTTTATGTTCAAAATTCCACTACTTGGTTGAAAGGTGAATTACTTTGTTCAGAATTAATTCTCTTCATCAATGAATTATTATTTTAGTGAATGAATCACCTGTTTGGTTGAAACTTTAACTCTTTTGTTGAAAATTAGTGTTCCGTTTTGAAAATTCCACTACTTGGTTGAGAGTTAAACGTCTGTGTTAAAAAACCATTTTTTGGGGCGAAGATTCATCAGTTTCATTGACAGTTTATATCGTTTGTTAAAAATTTAACTATTTTTTCGAATATTCTTTACTTTTGTTCAAGATTAATTTTGTTGATTGAAAATGTATTTATTCCATGTTTTTTGAAAGTTATTGACCTTTTTCACTTGAAAATTCAACAGACTGGATCATTTAAAATGACTGATTTCATCAGTGAGTCAACATGACTGTTTTGAAAATTCACTTTCGACTTACTTACCAGTTGCTGAATTAAATTTATTTCAATCAGTCAAAATTAACTTCGAGTTAGTTACTGTTGACAGATTTAAATTTAGAGGGTAGTATAGGGAGTTTATTTCGTTAACAGAATTTCTATAACTAAAATCAACTTTTGTTAATAAAGTTGATGCAAACTATTTTCAGTTTTTCCATAATTTTCCCTAATCATCCATGACACTTTTCATAAATACATAACTTACTGTTATTTTTTCAGGTACGAAATCATTACGGTCTAATGTATGTGAAAACGAGGACTGTATGCGAATAGGTAAGTGCCCAATAGTATAGCCATAAATTAATGAAATTTTCGTATCTCAGCGTTATTCTTAATTTTTATTTAAATAATTCTCATGGGTATATTTATTGGGTTACATAGCTGCTAGTCTGAAAGAATCTATGGATACTTCTGTAGATCCATGTGATGACTTTTACAAGTGAGTAAACTGCCAATTAGAAAATTTACGTTACATGTTTTCGTCTTGTGAATTTAACTTCTTCAGAGTGGGGCAATTATGAATTATTTGATAGGGAATTAATTTAGAGTCAATTAAGCCGTACGTCTAGCATGGCCTTATAATATCTGATTTCAGACCAGCATCTAGAAATGATTTAAGTTTCTGAAATTATACTTATTTTATTTGTTTATGGAGTGAAATGAGTCTTGATTTGCAATTGTAAAATTTTATTTTCGTGAGAAACTATTAATATGATTAGTATGGTCAAGGGTGATTAACTTTATATTTTTAAAAATATTTCAAAAGCTTGAACCTAAAGGTTTTTGAAAATGTGTAATTTAAAATTGACAATGTGCGTATGCATTCAATTTCTTAAAGACTTTCAATTTAAAATACCCTAACTTCGAACAACAAGGGTATTCTTAAAGCTAATTCAATTTTACAAGGGGCCGTACCTACTTTGCAGGGTGAAAACTTCATTTTCAAAATTCTCTGATTATTCCTGGACCAACTTTTTATTTTCCCTGACCATGAACATTCAAATACCGGCATTTTATTCTTTCAATACTTTTAACGTAGGATCTTTTATATACGGAATGAAACAATATTTCAGCCATACAATTTAAAATTTTAAAATTGATTTATTTATACAAAAAAATGACTTTCAATTTAATTTTCAACAAAGCAATTAAATTTTCAATCTAAAAAGATGAATTCTCAACAAAAAAAGTGTAATAGTTGATAAAATGAATTTTAAAACCAGAATGACAAATTTTAAACAAATAAGGATTTTTCTGTCATAGAAAAAAAAGTTTACCTAGATTGTTAAACCTTCAAGTCAAAAGACGAATTTTCTGTACAAAAATTAAATTTTCAACCAGAAAATATGAATTTTCAGCAAAAAAATTATTCTTCATTAAAATAGTTAAATCTTCAACCAAAGAGATAAACCTTCGTTCAGAAAAAAAATCAACAAAGTAGTTCAACTTTTTAGCACGCAGTTGAATTTTTTATTAAAAAATTTTTATTTTTCAAAAAAGTAGTTAAACTTTCAATCAAAGAGATCAATTTTCAACTTAAACTATAAATCTTCAACAAACAAAAAAATGATTTCTTAACAAAGTGGTTAGAGGAAAATTTTCAAACTAAATAGTTGAATCCTCAAGCAAATAAGATTAATTTTCAACCAAACAGTTGCAAGATGAAATTTCTATCAAGACAGATGAATTTTTAAATCAAAAAGACAAATTTAAAAAAATATTTGAATTTTCATCCAAAAAAGATTTAACTTTGACTTCTCAATATCAAAATATGAGTTTTGAACAAGAAGTAAATTTACGAAGATACTTGAATTTTCAAACTAAAAAGATAAATTTTTAACAGAACAGTTCAATTTTTAAGTTAAAGGGATGGCCTCTCAACAATATTGTTGAATTTTCAACCAAATAGTTGCATTTTCATCCAGAAAAGATGATATTTTTACAAAAACAGATGAATTTTTAAATCAAAGACAAATTTTCAAAAAAATAGTTGAATTTTCATCCAAAAAAGATTTGAGTTGACTTTTCAACGCCAAAATATGAATTTTAAACATCAAGTACATTTTCCATGAACAGTTGAATTTGCAACAAAATAGTTGAATTTTCAACCAAGAAGGATGACTTTTTAACAAAATTGTTGAATTTTCAACCAAGCAGTTGCATTGCCATCCAAGAATGATGCAATTTCTACTCAAATAGATTAATTAATTTTTGTTTAAGAATCTCCAAAAAAATAGTTGAATTTTCACCTAAAATGATTTCAGTCGACATTTCAACACAAAAATATGAATTTCATTCAAAAAGTTAATTTTCTACGAAAATAGTTGAATTTTCAATCCAAAAAGACGAATTTGCCACAAAACAGTTGAATTTCTAATAAAAAAGGATGGCTTTTCAACAGGATTGGTTAATTTTCAAACAATTAATAAATAATTAAAAATTGAAAAGATAATCTTCAGGAGGAAGAAACTGCAAAAAAAGAAATATAAATGCAAGGCAAATAAATCACTAACAAGAATATTATATCAGGGTTACCGCAAAACTTTATTTTAAAAATTCCCGGATTTTTTCCTAATCAATTTATTTTATTTTATAAACAGAATGAAACAATTTCAAATTGAAATTAAAAAAATTTAAAACCTATTCTGCTTGACAGTCATTTAAAGTGATAGAAATTCCCTAACTTTTGCAAGATTTTTTTTCTAAATCCCTGACTTTTTCCTGACCAATAAAATTCCCTGACTTAAAAAAAAAATGTTGTTGGCTAACTTCTTTTTCCACTCGCCAGTTTTATTTGGGGTGTAAAGTTAAATTTATATTAAATTTCTGTAGAATTACTACGAGTTATTTGTTTCCTTTGCAAATTTTCAAAAAACAAATCGTAACAAAATCTCTCGACCCCCTCCCCCCCTCTCCTTGAGCTGTTAAGTAATTTAAGTACGGTCCCAAATATGGAATTGTGCATCGTTCTAAGAATCATTCAATTAATTGTCTACCTTGAATTAAGTAAATAAATGAATGATTAATATTTCCATTAGTGCAGGATATCTTCCGATAAAGTATTTCTCTTGGGAATTGAGAAATAGATGTTAGTTTGTGTATAAGAGAAAGTATTTATGCAATATAATATTATGCAATGCATATAGAATCGTTGGTAGTGATAATTCGATACATAAGTATGTAACTAGTGACTGTAAGCGACTTAGCCATTAATTAATTTAGAATAAAGCCAGAAGTAACTTCCTTGTTGGTATGTACTATATGTGCAAAGTATGTAACATGTAGATTGCATGAAAAATGAGTGCAAGTTTAAGATAACGTCTATGTATGTAGGTACGCTTGCGGTAGATGGCCTCAATCACATCCATTACCTGAGAGCAGTTTAACGAATTCCTGGTTCAGTGAAAGAAGCAATCGAGTAACAAGAGTGATTAGGGACTTGTTACGCGAGAATTCCACTGCTCACGTTCCTTGGGCTGTCAGGCAGGCGAAGACGTTGTACAAAAGTTGCATGGATTTAGGTCAGTTTCTTACCAAATAATATGGTCCCGAGAAAATTACACTCTTATTTGAAATAATATCTTGATTTACATGTCGGGATTTTTAAGCACAGGTGTTACACTGTAATATCCTATATTTACATTTTAACCCGAGCGGAAAAAACTCTGGTAAGCTGCTGGACCGCTCGGTATTACTGCGTACGCTTCACGCTTCATAACGCGTAATAATGCGCAGTTACGCATAATTTCATTATAAAAAAAAATTAGCAAGCTCTTTTTTCTCTTAGGCTTAAGACAGGCCTGCTGGAAGTAAAAAGATAGAGATCCTATCTTTTTGAATAATTTTGAATGTTTTCGATAGAAAGAGATGGAGTCAATGTATCCCATTCTATATCTTTGTCAATTTAAACTCCCTCCCATCTTTTTCAATACCGTCTTCTCTATGTAATCCTATCCTTTGTCTATCAACGACTATCTTTTTCTATCTCTTTTTGGTAATCTAAATTCACGTCTTTTTTTTCGGTCTCCTCTTCTCTATCGCACCCTATCCTTCATCTATCAACTGCTATCTTTTCTAATTTCTTTGTCAATATAAATGCACGTTTACTTTTTTCAATACCGCCTTCTCTATCTCATCCTATCCCTTTTCTATCAACGACTGTCTTTTTCTATCTCTTTTTGTTAGTCTAAATTCACGTCTATCTTTTTCAATCTCCTCTTCTCTATCTCACGCTATTCTTCATCTATTAACTTCAAACTTTTACTATATCTTTGTCAATCTAAATTTTCGTTTATCTTTCAAAATCACCTCTTTTCTATCTTACCCTATCCTTCAGTTATCCACGTCAATATTTTTCTATCTCTCTGTAAATCTAAGTTCCCGTCTATCTTTTTTAATCTCCTCTTTCCTATCTCATCGTATCCTACATCTATCAATCTTGTTCAATACCCTCTTCTCTATTTTATCCTATCCTGTATCTATCCACGTCAATATTTTTCTATCTCTCTGCCAATTTGAATTCCCGCCCATCTTTTTTAATCTCTTCTTCTCTATCTTATCATATCCTTTATTTATCCACGTCAATATTTTTCTATTTCTCTTTGTTAATCTAAATTCACGTCTATCTTTTTTAATCGCTTCTTCTCTATCTCGCCCTATCCTTCGTCTTTCAAAGTCAATTTTTTCCTATCTCTCTGTCAATGTAAATTTCAGTCTATCTTTTATAATCTTCTCTTTTCTACTTACCCAATCCTTTATCAACGTCAGTCTTTTTCAATCGCCTCTTCTCTATCTCACCTTATCCTTCATCTATCAACGTCAAACTTTTATTATCCTTCTGTCAATGCAAATTTCCGACTATCTTTTTTAATCCCCTCTTCTCTATTTCACCCTATCCTTCATCTATCAACGTCAAACTTTTATCATCTCTCTGTCAATCTAAATTTCCGTTTATCTTTTTCAATCTCCTCTTCTTTCTCTCGTTCTATCCTATGTCTATCAATGTCTATCTTTTTTTATTTTGTTGTTGTTAATGTAAATTCACGTCTATCTTCCTCAATCCCCTCTTCTCTATTTCACCCTATCCTTCATCCATCAACGTTAAACTTTTATTATCTCTCTCTCAATCTAAATTTGTGTCTATATTTTTCAATCTCCTCTTCTTTATCTCGTCCCATCCTATGTCTATCAACGTCTATGTTTCTCTATTTCATTATCAATCTAAATTTCCATTTTATCTCTTTTAATCTTATTTTCTCTATCTCATCGTATCCTTTATCTATCCACGTCAATATTTTTCTATCTCTGTGTCAATCTAAATTTTCGACTATCTTTTACAATCCCCTCTTTTCTATCCTACCCCATCCTTTATTAAAGTCAATATTTTTCTATCTATTCTTCAATATAAATTCTCGTATATCTTTTTCAATGCCCTCTTCTCTATCTCATCCTATCATTTGTATATCCCCGGAAATTTTTTCCTATCTCCCTGTGAATATAAATTCCTGTCTATCTTCTTCAATCTCCTCTTCTTTATCTCATCCTATCCTATGTCTATCAACGTCTATCTTTGTCTATCTCTTTGTTAATCTAAATTCACGACTATTATTCTCAATCCCCTCTTCTCTATCCCACTCTATCCTTCATCTACCAACGTCAAACTTTTACTATCTCTCTGTCAATATAAATTTCCGTGTATATTTTACAATCCCCTCTTCTCCAACTTATCCTATCCTTTATCTATTAACGTCAATATTTTTCTATCTCGTTATCAATTTAAATTCACGTCTATCTTTTTCAATACCCTCTTCTGTGTCTCATTCTATCCTTTATATATTCAAATCAATATTTTTCTTTCTCTCTGACGATTTGAATTCTCCTCCATCTTTTCTAATCTCCTCTTCTCTATCTGATCATATCCTATATTTATCAACGTCTATCATTCTCTATCTCTTTGTCAATCTAAATTCACGTTTATCTTTTTCAATCCCCTCTTATCTACATCATCCTATCCTTTGTCTACCCACGGCAATTATTTTCTATCTCTTTTTGTTGATATAAATTCACGTCTATCTTTTTCAATCCCCTCTTTTCTTTCTTAGCACAACCTTTATTTATCCACGTCAATATTTTTCTATCTCTCTGTCAATCTAAATACCCGCTCATCTTTTTTAATCTCCTCTTCTCTATCCCATCGTATCCTATGACTATCAACGTCTATCTTTTTCTATCTCTTTTTGTTAATATAAATTCACGGCTATCTTTTTTAATCTCCTCTTCTCTAGCTCTCCCTATCCTTCATCTATCAACGTCAAAGTTTTACTATCTCTCTGTCAATTTAAATTTCCCACTATCTTTTACAATCCCCTCTTTTCGATCTTACCCCATCCTTTATTAAAGTCAATATTTTTCTATCTATTTTTCAATCTAAATTCTCGTCTATCTTTTTTAATGCCCTCTTCTCTATCTCATCCTGTCATTTGTCTATCCACGGAAATTTTTTCCTATCTCTCTGACTATCTGAATTCCCCTCCATCTTTTTTAATCTCCTCTTCTCTATCTGATCGTATCCTACATTTATCAACGTCTATCCTTCTCTATCTCTTTGTCAATCTAAATTCACGTTCATCTTTTTCAATACCCTCTTATCTACCTAATCCTATCCTTTGTCTACCCACTGCAATTTTTTTCTATCTCTTTTTGTTCATATAAATTCACGTCTATCTTTTTCAATCCCGTCTTCTCTATCTCACCCTCTCCTTCATCTATAAACGTCAAACTTTTACCATCTCTCTGTCAATTTGAATTTCCATCTATCTTTTACAATCCCCTCTTTTCTTTCTTATCACAACCTTTATTTATCCACGTCAATATTTTTCTATCTCTTCTATCCCCCTTTCTCTATCTCATCATATCCTTTATCTATCCACGTCAATATTTTTTTATCTCTCTGTCAATGTAAATTTCCGTCCCTCTTTTTCAATCTCTTCTTCTCTTTCTCATCCTATATTACATCTATCAACGTCTATCTTTTTCTATCTCTTCAAAAATCTAAATTTACGTTTATCTTTTTCAATCCTCTCTTCTCTCTCCGATCCTATCCTTTATCTATCCACGTCAACCTGAAAGTTTTGCCGCTAGATGGCTGACGGTAAAAGTAACTAACAAGTGAAATCAGGCTTTGGGCCTATAAGTAGAGGCCCGGAAAACGTCAAATAATTTTTTTTTTTTTTATAAATTCTCTAACTTTTAGATGGATTCCCGAATTTTTAGGAATAGAAAATGATAAGAGTGCTCAATATCAGAAGATAGAAAAAGAGATAGAGAAAGATTTAAACTTATATTAAAGAGATAGAATGAAGTAAAGAAAAAGACTAGGGTTGTCGGTTACGAAATATAGAGAAAGAGATTTAAAAAGGTTGAAATTCGTGATAGGTTAAGGGATAGAAAAAAATAAGAGGTATTGAGATTACGGATAGGGAAAGATAGTGTTTCAGAGATGCAAAGTGACGGAAGCATTTTTGTAATGCAATCAAGTGATCTAATAAGAGCAGCCTAATTTGACATATTGGACAAAGCCTGCTTTTTAACTAACCATCCACGGACTATGCTACAACCAAGTGAGTGATGGGGGGTCCTATAGCTTGAGGTGGGATCCGAACCACCAGAACCTCGGTAAAAGTACATAGAAAAATGTCCAGAGGTACCGGCTCAGGGATCTTACGGATTTTGCAGTTTTTTTTAGAAATTCTTAGTATTAAAATTTTTGGTTCTTCAAACTCCTCGATTTTTCACATTCACTTTATTATGCAACAATGTATAAACAAGTATAGTGACAAGCTTATAGAAATGTCAAAAATATGATATTTTATCTGGAAGAGAATCTCTTAAACAAACTCGCTATTGATTATAATTAAAGCAGATATACTTGAGGGGCATGAATAATTTATTATTTCAATATACAAGAAAACTGTTATAAACAATTTGTATAAACAAGTACTTCAGTATAGTGCGCAAATGAAGTGCACTTGAATTAGTTCGTTCAATCCAGAGTAATTCAAATAATTCCGAGTAATCTCAGTATTTCCGAGTAATCCACTTGTAATATGCAGTAATCCATTTGTAATGCGAGGTAATCCACTTGTAATCTAAACATAATTCGAAGTAATTCAATTATTCCTATCAATCCCCTTGTAATCCAGAGTAAAATCCACCTATATTCCAGGAAAATCCACTTGTAATCCAGGTAATTCGAAGTAATTCAGGTAATCCAAGTAATTATCTTGAAATTCATAGTAATCTAGGTAATTCAGAGTAACATAAATAGGCTATTCAAATAGGTTTTGCTTATTTTATCTTAATCGTTTTTTTAATTAATTAAAAAAAAAAATTAAGTTAATTTACTTTTGGTTGAAAATTGATCTTTTTTAATTGAAAATCCATGTATATTCTTGAAAATTCGTATCTTTTTTTAGATAATTACTCTTCTTCGTTAAAAAGTCAGGTTTCTAGTTGAAAATTTAACTATTTGATGAAAAACTAAAGTCGTTTTTCTTTAGTGGAAGATGAAACTGCTTTGTTAAAAGTTTGTTTTAAAAAAAAATTGAAATAAAAAATGTAATTATTGCTTTGCAAATTCATGTATTATATTAAAAATTTTGTCTTTTTTGTTAAAAAATAATTCTTTTTGCTAGAAAATTGAACTACTTGGTTGAAAGTTAAACTTCTTTGTTGAAAATTTATTTTTTAGTTGGACATGCATAATTTTAGTTGAAAATTAAATGATTTTGTTGAAAATTATAAATATTTTCACTCGAAATCTTAAGCGTTTTCGTATTGAATTCGACATGGTACCTACATGGAATTGAAAATTCATCTACTTGTTTAAAATATTGTCTATTTTGTTTAAAAGACTTTTCTTTTGGTAAAAAATCAATTTTTTTCAATCGAAAATGTATCTATTCCATTTCAACTATTTCAACTATTTGGTTAAAAATTAATAAACGTTGTAAAATTATAACAATTTGGTGAAAACGTCATCTTTAAAATTAAAAATTCACCTGTTGTGTTAAATATTCTATTTTTTAAGTTGAAAATTCAACCATTTTGGTAGTAGATCTATCCCCGTTAATAGGGGTAGCAGAGACCCTTTATACAACTGTGTTATGAAAAATAAATTGTCAATCAAAAAACAACAATTTTCTAACAAAATAATTAAATTTTCAACCAAATGGATGAATTTTCAGCTGAACTGAAGAATCTTAAACAAAAAAATGCCTTTTTAACAAAATTGTTGAATTTTTTACAAAGTATGTTAATTCTGAACCAAAAAGTAGAATTTTCCACCAAAAAAATTAATTTTCAACAAAATTGTTGAATTTTCTACACAGTGGATTAACTTTTCATAGATAAATTTTTAACCAAACATAGAATAGTAAAATTTTGGGTAAATGTAATTAAGTTTCAACAAACAAAAGAAGAACAAATTTTCAACAAACAAAAAGGAACAAATTTTCAACAAAATAGTTGAAAAATATTTGGATTACCTATGTAAATTACTCCGAATTACATTGATTATTCTGGATTAGAATTTAATTAATTCGATCACCTAATTTACTTCGAATTACTTAGATTAAAATTGGATTACGCTTAATTACTCTGGATTACAACTGGATTACACTAGATTACCGCATTAAATCGGATTATCAGTTCAGATAACAGAGCGGTCCAGCGGATTACCAGAGTTGTTTCCCCCTCGCTAGCGCTTCGGCTTAGCTCTCTTGTGTGCATCCGAAAAAAGAAAAAAAAAAATTGAAATCTGTTAATATCATCTCTTGTCGGTTTTGATATACAGATTCAAATTAAAAAAAAATTCCCATTGGTTAAAAAATAATGTTAATTTTTTCTATGGACCGTTTTTACTATTGAACAATGATAAAAATGCATGAATTTAAAAAAAAGTGTTTTGCTCAGTTTATAAGTTTTTGAAAATATGCAAAAAACTCTTTTTTTTTATTAAGTTAATTGCACACTTTTTTGGAAAAAGTTGAATTTGTCAAACTTGAAATTTCTTCCAGCTTAATATAAATTATATAATGATAATGATATTTGTTTAAAAATACCTATTTTCAATGTAAAACAAAAACGTGACCTGAAGTTTAAAACAAAATTATGAATTGTCTTTCAAATCTTATGATATTTTGAAATAAAAATAAAAATTTCCGGCTAAAAACAAATACAATCCGAAACTTTTTAACCCCGTGAATTTGATTATTTTAAACAAAATAAATTATAGAATTTATATCTAATTATTTTGGTTTAAAAATACCAATTCTCGATGTGGAATAGGAACGTAAGCTAAAATTGCTGAAAACTTAAGAATCTTGTTTGAAACATAATGATTTTTAAATAAAAATTTCAATTTCCGACAGAAAAAACCTAACACAATCCGAAATTGTTCAAACTTGTAATTTTCATTATTTGAAACATAAAATGAATCATTAGATTTAGGTCCAATCAGTTTCGTTGTAAAAATACCAATTTCAGGTTGAACACTGAAGTGAGCTGAAGTTGCTGAAAAATTGTAAATATTTTTTGAAATCTAATAATTTTTTAATTATTATAAATACGACGAAAAACAATAACATAGCATAAAAGTGAATTATTCAGTGGTGTAAATAGTTTTTGACACCTACTGATTATTAACTAATAAATTCTTGGGGGAAAAACAAGAATCCAATGATTAAATTTGCGATTAAAAAAGAATTAATAAAAAGACGAAAGTTTAGAGGATACCTTCTGTTTCTTTCCTTTTTTTTCTATTTTTTTTAATGCATTGTATTGTCCAAATATTTGGTGTGAAATCTGGTACATCCTATTACTTATTTTGAATCATGAGAATTTCGATTGTCCTTCATTTGTCGTTGTTGTGCCTCAAAAATGTTGCAACTTAAAACTACACCAAATTTGGAGAACCTTTAAGCATCGGCTCATCATTGAACTATTCATTGTATTAAATAAAACATATTTTATTTCAGAGTCTTTGAATGCTTTGGGCCTCATGCCTTTATTAAGTTTGTTGAAAGAGTTAGACTTGCCTCAAATTCCTGCAGCTTTCACGAAAAAAACAACAGATTTTGTTCGACAAATGGCAAGAGTCAAGCGTGTCCTTGGAAAGGATGTATTTTTTGGTTTGGATGTATATCCTGATCCTAGGAATAGAACTAGGAATGTGATGATTCTGGATATTCCAACCACAGAGACTCCATTTCCAAAGTAGGTTAATTTATATTTTATAAATTAGATGATATTACGGTGGATAAAAAAAAGAAATAACAAATATCCTGAAACAGAAAAGTTTTCTTTTATGTTAAAGTTGAAATAAATCGATCAACTTACGCGGGTACGGAACAAGATCCCAAAAATTAATTATTTTCAGAGTTTTTTAGGCCTCACACTCGCGCCAATATTGACACTTTTTGATACTATTTTTTTTAACCATTTCCCCCCACCCACACTTCTCCAGATAACATTCCCCTCCCCCACTTCCCTTCCCCAGCCCACACTTCTCCTCTCTACTCACCCGTTTTACTGTGATAGCCCTTCCCTCACTTCCCCTCACTCCCACTACTTTCTCACTCGTTATTTCTCCTCACTCCCTCCCTTCATTACTTCTCAACCCCCCTAACTTCCCCACACTTACTATGCTCCCTTATTCCTTCTTAGCCCCCTACTTCCCCTACTTTCCCTCATTTCCTATCACTCCCTTCCCATCATTTCCCTTCACTTCCACGCCCCTCACTTTCCTAACCCTCATTTCTTGTCACTCTTGCTCCACTCATTTCCCCTACTACCCCTTTCCTAATTTCCCTAATTTGCTTCCTCTAATTTCTCATTAATTCTCCTCACTTTCTCTAATTCCTAATCCCGCCCCTTATTTCCCCTACATCCCATGATTTCCACCTCTCATTTCTTCTCACTTCCCCTACTTTCCTTCCCTAATTTCCACTAATTCCCTCCCCTGTTAACCCTCACAACCACTCCTTGAGACTCTCCTAATTTCCTCTACTTTCCCATCCCTAATTTCCCCTTATTTCATTTTTTACTTTTTCTTTGAACATATTTCCTAAATCCTTCGCAAGATTTACTAAAATAGCATATCCGTCATACCAAAAATCGATATTCCCAAATAATGAAGGGATTTTACACATTTTCAAACCATTTGGAGGGATTCATAAAAATTTCACGAGATTTCAATGATTTCAATAGATTTCGAGGGATTTGAAAGGATTCAAGATTTCAAGGGATGTTAAGAGAATTTAAGAAGATTCATATGATTTCAGAGTATTTGAAAGTTTAAGGAATTTTTGAAGAAATTTTAAGATATATTACATATTTTGAAATAATTTACGGGATTTCAAAATATTTAAAGAGATTTGTAGGCATCTTTTTACCAGATTCCCGCGATTTCATAGCATCTCCAAAGATTTCAAAGTTTTAAAAAATGCAACGGATTTCAAAGGTTTTGACAGATCCAAAGAAATTTCAGGCGATTTAAAAAATTTCCAGGGATTTCAAAAGTATATCGAAGGATTTCAAGGGTTTTCATGGGAATTCAAAGAATTTCTAGAGAAATTTAGCGAGTAAATTAAGTGGAATGCAATTTCAAGGGACTTCTAGAGATTTCTACAGATTTAATTAAATTTTATGGGGCCTCAGAAGGTTCCAAAAATTAAAAATTTTTTAAATGAATTTACTAAGATATTAAAGATTTCCAGACGTTGCATTGAATTTAAAAAGATTTCTGGGGATTTCACCAGGTATTTTAAAAGATTTCGAGAAATATAATGATATTTCAAGAGGATTTCAGGTAATTTTACAATATTTGAGATGTTCATAGGATTTTAAATGGATTTCAAAGATTTCAAGGGATTTCAAAACGTTTAGAGTATTTTGAAATATTTGGAGGAATTTTAAAAAAATATACAAGATTTCAATGTATTTCTAAGGGTTTTATATGATTTTGTAGGATTCCATAGGATTTCATAGATTTCATCATTTCTGAATTTCTGAATCATTCTGAATTTCAGAATTTCTTAAGAAATTTTGAAAGATAATATAGATTTCAGAGGATTTTAAGGAGTTCGGGGTATTTAAAAACATTCCAAAGTGTTTAACGAGATTAAAAACTTTATGAATGGATTTCAAACAATTTTTTAGGATTTCAGAAGATTCCAAATGATTTTAAAAAGGTGTCTATTCCTTTAGAGAATAAATTCAATGATTTTTTAGTGACTTCAAAACAAATGGACAGATGCTAAATTAGACAAAATCTTGTCATTTTCATTGCTGACGTCTCGGCATTCTTTTAGGTACAATTTTATTATGAACATATTTACAGAGGCTTAAAAAAATTTGATGATAATTTCCAGAGTTTTCACAATTCATTATAGGTTCGTGAAATCCTTATAAAAACTATATCCTATCCCACATAAACTGAAATTAAAAATGTATACACAGTTTTGAATAAGGGTCTATGCTGCTTTTGATTTCTAATTTTACTTTTACTCACCCTATTAGAGATAATTAATTAAAATTCCGTGTTTAGCGATTACCTAGGACAAAATATTTTTTCGAAAAACAAAAAAAAATTCTGCCTCAGCCCGGAATTGAACCACGAATGCCACTATACGTGAGTGGAGCGTTAACCAATTACGCCATTCGAGGCCTCAGCATATCTGTTCTTGTTCTTCAAAGCTTCATTTTTACAGGGAAATACTATATTTGAGTTTAATCTAAATAATTTTGATGATGCTATTACCATCTTAAAGGATGATAACGTCCGAGTTTTAAAATTTTAATTTTTTCAAATTCTATGTTCAACGATTACTTGAGATAAGTAATTTCTTGAATAACAAGAAAAAAGCTGACTGAACTTGGGTTTGAACCGAGAACGCCACTATGCATGAGTAGAGCATTAACCAATTACATCACTCAGACGTTAACCTGCTTTCAATTGGTAATAACATCTTCCAAAAAATTATTTGGATTAAACTCACGTTGATCAGATCAAGTGGGTTTGTCGCAGTGGAGAAATACGTATAGTATTCCACTGAAAAAAAGTGGCTTTAAAAACAAGAACTGATCTGCTGAGTCCTCGGATGGCGTAATTGGTTAACACTTTGCTCATGTATATTGTATAGTCGCGTTCCCGGTTCAAATCTGGGCTAAGGCAGAATGTTGCCCTGTTCAAAAACAAAATTATTTGTTGAAAATTCGTTTTCTTAATTAGAAAATTAATCTTCTTGTTTTAACTTTTTTTAATTCATCAACTTGGTAGCAAGTTGAACTACTTTGTTAAAAAAAAATTTTTTGTTACAGATGCATCATTTAAGTTGAAAATTCATCTCTTTTATTGAATTTTTACCAATTTTTTGAACATTCGTTTTTTTGGTAATAAATTATTTTTTGTTTAAATTGAAAATGTAACTATTCCATTTATTATTAAAAACTTATCTGTTTTATTCAAAAATGCATGCATTTTGTTGAAAATTCGTCTTTTTCGGTAGAAAATTAATCTTTATGGTTGAAAATTCCACTATTTGGTTAAAACTTAACTTGACTCAAAATTAAACAATTTTGTTAAAAAGTATATCTTTTGGTTGAAAAGTCAACTATTATGTTGAAAATTCTCTTTTCGGTTGAGAATTCAAATATTTTGTTAGAAATTCATCTCTTTTGGTTAAAAATTAAATTTTTTGTAGAAAATTCAACAATTTTGTTAAAAGCTTTTTTTAGTTTAAGATTCATCATTTGAGTTAAAAATTCATCTCTTCGGTTAAAAATTGAACTAATCTGTTGAAAAATTGTTCTTTTTTGTTCGAAAATTAATTTTTAAACTAAAAATTTAACTGTTTGATTTATGGTGGGAAATTTATGCTTCTTAGTTTAAAATTCATCTATTTGGTTAAAATTTGTTGAAAAATTGTCTTTTTCAGTAGAAAAGAATTTTCTTGGTTGATAATTCATGCTTTTAGTTGGAAATTGAACTATTTGATTAAAAGTTTATATGTTTTTTTCAGAACTGAAGAATTTAGTTGAATAGTAATCTTTTTTGGTTCAAAATTTGCGTAAGGCTATTTTAGGCGGAGTTATCCACCATAATTTTAGGTGAACCAGAGTAATTCTATGCAATCCGGGGTAATCTTAGGTAATCCAGAGTAATTCCGTATTTATATAGGTAATCCAGGGTAATCTGATATAATCCGGAATGGGGTTCCAAGTTATATTATAAAAAAATGTTAAAACATATTTATGTTTTAAAATATTCAAAAATGATTGATTTTGTGAATTTAAATTCTTTTGCCTGCCTATTTTGATATATTTTTTGTTTTAAACACTAATCGTTAGTTTATTTGCAGTGACAAGGAGTTACAAAAACGATTGCGCAAATGGAAAAAGCACATGCGAAATTTTGAGGACGAACTTGACGAGGAGGAAATTGTTTCAGCTTCGATAGAGAGGAACTATATGATAGATGTTATGAAAGAAGTTATTAGTAATGGAACTGTTGAGTATAGGTCTTGTAAATTGAAGAAATCGTCTTCCTTTTTACGTGAACAAGAAGTAAGCACAGTCGTCGATGACATTTACGAGCTGAGTGGGGTATTTTTTCACGTAAGTAATCCCTTTGATATTGATTGTAATTATTCATCAATTATATATTGGATCAGTTGGATCAGAGTGGCCGCATGTCAAGCAAAACTTGGGAATCAGGAAAAATGCAGAGATTTTGAGAAAAAACGACTCAAGTCAGGGAATTAATGTAAAAAGTACTTTAAGTAACTGCCAGAAATAATCGGGGCTGCCGGGTAGTCACTTTTAGACACTTTTTTTCGAAAATCACTTTTAAGTCACTTTTTGGGGATTCCAAGCAGAAACCCTCATAGTTTCGGTCGGATGTCCGTCCGTCGTACTTTTTTACGCGACTCGAGTTTCGAGACGAGTTTTAAGACAGGATTCGATATGAGATGAAGGGCAAAGGAGGCTTAATAGGCTACGAAACCCTTTAATCTAGGCGCATCTAAACGTTTCAAGAAATTTTCGAGAGCTTTAAAAAGTTTCAAGGAATTTTCAAGAGCTTTAAAAAGTTTCAAGGGATTTTCAAGAGCTTTAAAAAGTTTTAAGGGATTTCAAAAGATTGCAAGGGATTTTAAAAGAATTTAGAGGATTTGAAACATTTCAGGATACTTTGGAAGATTCAAAGGCATTTTGAAGAGAGTTAAACATTTTAAAGAAATTTCCAAGGATTTCAATGATATTAAGGGATTTAAAAACATTTACATTTACATTTATGGCCAACGGCCATACCACGCTGAAAAAACCAGTTCTCGTCCGATCACTGAAGTTAAGCAGCGTTGGGCGCAATTAGTACTTGGATGGGTGACCATTCGAGAATACTGCGTGCTGTTGGCCCGTCGTGGGTGTGCTGAGCCCACACTTGTAGTTATTTACTACAAGAAACTATCCACCTAGAAACACTACCCGAATTGGGTAGTGTCACGCCTACCCTGAAAGGGAAATGGCTTAATGGCATACTTACTTACTTACATGAGGTCTTAAAGAATTTCGGATGATTCGGAATGATTTTTCATAGGGCCGCTAGTGAGACTTGCTAGGGCTAGTCTGACGTTGGGACATGTCCCGGCGGCATGGAGGGGTCCGAGTGTAGTCTTTATTCTGAAAGCAGTAGGGTCGGTTATACCTTACCCAAGGATTTCCGTCCTATCAGCCTAACATCTTTCCTACTGAAAACAGTGGAAAGACTTGTGGATAGATATATCCGCGATAAGGTCTTGTCAAGTAGGCCGCTTCACAAGGAGCAACACGCCAATGGGGCTGGTCACTCGACGGAGTCGGCCCTAAGCGGAGCAGTAAACCTAATTGAAGGTCAACTGAAGGAGAAATGCCTCACGATTGGAACCTTTATGGGCATCGAAGGAGCCTTCAATAACACCTCTGGAGAGGTAATCAGGGTGGCCATGATCAGACATGGTGTGCCTATTGCGGTCGTGGAATGGACGTGCCACATGTCGGCCAACAGGAATCTAACTACGACTAAGGGTGATACCACTTTATGTGGAACCGTTGACTCGGAATGCTCGCAGGAAGGAGTTTTATCGCCCTATCTTTAGTGCTTAGTAGTGGATGAACTGCTTCATCTACTCTCGAGTCAGGGCCACCACGTCAAAGGCTATGCGGACGATATACTGGTTATCGTGCGCGGCCAGCATCTGATGATAGTGGATTCATGGTGCAAGAAAACTGGACTATCGCTCAATCCGAGTAAGACAGATGCGGTTGTTTTCACCATAAGGTATAAGTGGGTAAACACGAGTACACTGAAACTTGGAGGACAAGAACTGGAAATCAAAGGACGAGCTAGAAGCTAGTAGCGACTCTATAGCTCTGTAGGAGAGCCATAGGGAAAAGCTGTGGCTTGAAACCGGAGACACTTATGTGGATCTACACAGCGATCTTGCGACCCAGGCTAACCTATGCGGCGGTGGTCTGGCGGAGCAGGGTCGAGCTGTCCACTGTGAAGTCTCGACTGGAAAGGATCAGGGGACTGATTTTGAGAGGCGTCACTGGTGCCTCGAAATCGACACCCACGATGGCACTAGGGGCATTAATAGGTTCGGAGCCCCTCCATCCTACCATCAAGGCTGTGGCTTTGAAGGCGGCCTGGAGACTATATTTGGTAAATGACAGAAAGGTCTCGACAGCAGTGAAGATCCCATTCGACATCGCGAGGAGGCCGACCCCGAACATGCCCAGGTACAAAATGGCCACTCGCTACTTCTTCCACAAGAAGTATCGAGTAAGCCTATCCACGAAGGAGGAATGGGTCAACGGCGACACACACCTGCCCAGTGAAGGAGACAATTGGTTTACAGATGGCTCCAGGAACGAGGAGAATGCAGGAGCCGGTGTATATCGTAGAAGGAATGAAATGGGCTTCACAATCGAGATGGGGTCCTCTGCTACAGTTCTACAATCTGAGATTATGGCCATACTCCAGTGCGCCTACAAGGCAAAAGAGTATGACAACAAAAGAAACATCCGTATCTGCTCAGACAGCAGGGCTGCTATATTGGCCTTGAATGGAACAACGACCACGTCGCTATTAATATGAGAATGCTTTGAGGCACTAAATATTCTAGCGACCGAAAACCGAGTTACTCTGCTATCGATCCCTGGACACAGCTGTATCAAGGACAATGAGATATTGGATAGGCTAGCCAAACTAGCAGCAAGAAGATATTTTACTGGACCCGAGCCAGTTGTAGGTATATCCAGTAGGTCAGGCACTGAAGAAATTAACAGTTGGCTGACTGATGAACATCAGAATAAGTGGGATTTGGTCTCTGGTTGCAGATAGTCCAAAACACTCTTGGCCTCAAAGCTTAACTCTAACCGAGCAAGGGAAATACTCAAGCTAGGGAGGAACGAAATCAAAGTCCTGAAAGAAATTTCTATAGGACATAGGAACCTCGGATATCACAGACATAAGATAGGACTTGCGGAAAGTCCCCTCTGCCGTCTGTGAGGGAAGCATAATGAGACAGCTACTCACATCCTTTGTCACTGCCCTGCGATCGCGGGGAAACGTCTAGCACTCACAGGCAATTACTGCATCAGTGAGTCAGAGATATTAGCTAACAGCGTGGCTGCGGTCTTCTCCCTCTGGAGAAGGCTTTGGGGTCACGCTTAGGCTCACAAGGAGACGCAACGGGATTACCCAAGCGTCAGGGGCTGTTACGGTCTCAACCCAGAACTAATAATAATAAAGGCTTTAGGATATTTTATAAGATTCCAAGGGATCCTATATAGTCCAAGCGTTGACCGCTAAAATTCCAGCCCATCGAGTCTAAGGATTAAACCAACGTAAGCTGAAGCAGAATCGGTAAGATTGCCTAACCTCATTCTGTCCAGATGCCCATAAAAAGGTCACTTCCGGTACAATTTTTGGGTTGGTTTCCAGCCCATCAAGGATAAGGATGAACAAAAGCTCAAAATGTAGTACTGAATAAGCTTTATCAAAAGCACTAGGGTTGCTACCCCCCACCCTGTCCGAAATCCTTGGCGACCCCTTTCGAAAGTCCGTATTTTGGGTCGGTTTACAGCCCATCGAGAATAAGGATGAAACCAACGCCAAAATGAAGCTTGAGTCTCCCCCTAACTAATTCACCAGGGTTACCACCTTTCATCCTGTCCGAAATACCGGACAACCCTCTTTGAGAATCGGAAAAGGGCCTCTGGGGGTAAGCATGTAACAGTTTTTCCTGCACATATCAGTCACAAATTGATCGAATAGCTAGGCACCCATTAGACATGAAATCCCTCCAAGACTTGACCTTTAAGTCGCATTTTTGTAGAAGCTATAGAGGGGGAAATAAAAATAAAAAAGGGGTCCTACTAAAAAACGGCTAGGCCGATTTCAATGAAAAAAATATATGTTGCGTAGTATATTAGGGAAATTTTGCAGGAAAAACATTTAGAAAATCTGTCAAAAAATTATGGGAGAAAAAAAGTTAAAATTTTCAAACAAAAATTTTCAGGTTACTTTTTTGAGATACATTCCAAATTCTATTTTCAAAAAAATCCTAGGGCTGTCTACTTGAGCATATATTCTTACAAAATAATTAATTTTTTTTTTCATTATTTTTGGCATTTTACCAAATCTAACGGCCCTTTTCCGATTTTCAAAGAGGGTTGTCCGGTATTTCGGAGAGGATAAAAGGTTGCAACCCTGGTCAATTAGTTAGGGGGAGACTGAAGCTTTATTTTGGCGTTGGTTTTATCCTTATTCTCTGTGGGCTGGAAACCGGCTAAAATACGGACTTTCGAAAGGGATTGCCAAGGGTTTCGGACAGGGTGGGGAGTGGCAACCGTAGTGCTTTTGATAAAGCTTATTCAGTACTACATTTTGAGCTTTTGTTCATACTTATTCTCGATGGGCTGGAAGCCGACCCAAAAATCGTACCGGAAGTGACCTTCTTCTGGACATCTGGACAGGATCAAGGTATTTTAATAAATTTTCCACTATTTCAGAAAATATCATCAGATTTTATATAATTTCACGGGATTTTATAATGTTTTTGTAGATTTTAATGAATTAATTTATCAAAATTAAGGGATTTCATAGGATTTAGAATATTTCAAGGCATTTGAAAATATTTTAGAGAATTTTAAAGATTTTAGAATTTTTTTAAAGTTTCCATGAATTCGTAATTGATTGAAATAATCTGAAGGGATTTCAAAGAATTTTAAACATTTCAGGGTATTTTTAAAAATTCAAAAAAATTGTCGAAAGTTTAAAAATTTTTTTTAGAAATTTCAAAATATTTTAAAGGATTTGAAATATCTCAGGGTATTTTTAATATATTTCAATAATTGGAAGTGATTCCAAAATACTTCAAACATTTAGAGTATTTTTTTTAACTTGCAGGAATTTTAAAGAGCTTAAAAAGTATCCAGGGGAATTTTTAATTGATTTCTGTACTTTAATGGGTTTTCGAAGGGTTTGTAATATTTTAGTTTTTTTTTTAAGATTCCAAGTCATTTTCATGAGAACAAAAACACTAATTTACAAAATTACAAATTTTTTCTGCCCACCACATCTTAATATGATTTTTTATGTATTTTGGGCCACTAAACACGAAAATCACACTCCAAAATTTTTGATGGAAGCGATTATGAGATATCAATGTCTTCTACAACTTTCTATTCTAAAGTTTTCAGATCGGTCCAGTAGTTCAGATGCCAGCGATTTTAATAAGTTGGCAAACTTGTATTTTTTGGCAAAAATCCAGGTCGAACATCCACATATCGTCCTGGGAAGAATAGAAATCACAAATATTGGCCAACTTATTGAAATCGCTAGCATCTGTACTACTGGGTCCATCTAAAAACTTTAGAATAGAGAGTTGTAGAGGATTCAGTTGCATTCAGTTTGAGTGTTCGTGTAGGAAATTCGGTCAATTAGAACTCGAGATATACTCAAAAACGTCGTAACAACTCTGAAAATTGAAAAAAAATTTAAACATTGATATCTCGAAAATGTTTCCATACAAAATTTTCGAGTGTGATTTTCGTGTTTAGTGGGCCAAAATACATGGGAAAATCATAGTAACATATGGTGGGCAAAATGGCTGTAAACTAGTGAAATTTTCAAGGGGGTTCCAAGAACTTCAAGGGATTTGAAAATATTTTGATACGGTTGTAAAGATATTCCTAGAATTTCCGTACATATGGAACAATTTTGTAGGATCTATAAGGTTTTCAAATATTTAAAAAGACTTTGAGTTACCTTGAATCATCGAATTCTCCTCATTTTCCTTAAATCCTCTAAATTCATTTCAATTTTACTCAAACAATTAGATATTTTTTTAACTTTTTTCAAAATTCATTTTAATTCTTTTGAATTTAACTTCACTTGCTTTGAAGTCTTATGAAGTTATACTGAATTCGTTGAAATTCACCTAGAATTCTTATAAATTTCATCGAATTCTTTTCAATTATTTCAAATTCGGTAGAACACTAGTGATATTATTAATGCACCATAGTCACTTTTTGGGTTGGAAACTATTCACTTTTGATGATATTTTCGGCTTAAATAGGTTACTTTTTCACTTTTTAGTGCTTCATAATCCCGGACAGAAACCCCTACAGTTTCAATCGAGTTCCGTCCATCGTACTTTTTGTCAGAAGGAGAAATCAGGGTGGGGAAGTGAGAGTGGGGAAGTGTGGGTGAGTTCGGCGAGAGGAAATGAGGGGAGAAAAGTAGGGGAAATGGAGGGGTAGCGAGGGAATGGGTAGTAGGGGAAATGTGTAGCCGGCTAGCGAGGAGGGAATGTGGGCAGAGGAAGTAGGGGGAGTTTCTTGAGGGAAAATGAGGGGAGGAAAAGTAGGAGAAATAAGTGGTGAGACAGTAGCGATGGGTAATGAGAGGTAGCAGGGAAGTAAGGGAAGGGAAGTGAGGAGAAGTGAGGGGATGGAATGAGGAAATGAGGAAGGGTGGGGCAAGTAGAGGAAGTGAGGAAGTAATGAGAGGAGGGGAAATGAGGGGGATTAAGGGCAAATGCGGGAAGGATAGTAGGGAAGTGTGGGGGAAATGATGGGGGGGATTAGAAGAAATGAAATGGTGATAAAGTAAGGGAAGTAGGGAAAATGAGTGAAGGTAATAGTAGAGGAATTGAGAAGAAAGAAGGGGAGTTCAAGTGGAGGAAGTAAGGGGAAATTAGGATGGCGAAGTGACGGGAAGTAGGGGAAATGATTGGAAGTGTGGGAGGCTAGAGAGAAAGGTGAAGGGAGGGCTTGAATGGCAGTGTGGGTAAGTAGAGGAGGTAAAGTGATGCCCAGGAAAAGAAGTAGGGGAAGGGGAGTGTTAGCTGGGGAAGTAGAGGAGGAAGAAGTTGGTGAGGAAGTAGTTAGGGAGGAAGTAGTTGGGGGAGGGAAGGATCTCGCAGGGTGAAGTGAAGGAAGGGGAAGTAGGGAAGTAGTGAAAAAAGTAGGGGTAGTAAGAGTGAAGTATGAGAGGGGGAGCTTTGAACGCCTTAATTAACGTCTTAGTACGGTACGAAACAGTTTTCAATTAAAGTAAATTTGGTTATGGCAGTCCTGAGAATAATAAATTAAAAATTTATACATTTATATCGAATTTTGCTTCATTTATTCTATATCAAAAATGTTCTAAAAGAATTACAATTTCGCTCTCTAAATATTAATGGTCTGGGAAAATTAAAAATTAGTCAGGGAAAAGTCAAAAAATTTGAAAACAAATTTTGAACAAAAAATGTTGTGGCCACCCTGAGAATCCATAAAAAATTCAGAGAAGAAAACTGCAATTTGACATTTTATTACCCAAATATTATACAAAATGTGTTTATATTTTCAGTTATCACATTCGGATAATTATACTTCGATTACTGAGGAGGAGTTAACGGATGAAAATTATATGCAAATTGATGATTTGCAAACTCTGACAGACGAATACGTTAAATCTGTTAATTCATCTGTGCAGCCACGAAAAATTTGGAGACCGTTTCTCGAAGAAGTTTTTAGGGATATTTTGACTTTAGATAAGAAAGATAGAGTATTAGTAGCTGACATTGAGTACCTGAAGAAAGTAGCCCTCGTATTATCTTCCACTGAAGAAACACTATTAGGTAATATATTTTAAGATTAACAATCGTACATTTGGTATATTTTACCAATATTTTTCATTCTATTAATATTGATTCGAATATTGATTATCATCATTTCAGGCCTCGGAAACGACACTATTGATACTTTTGAACCCTTTTTTTTAACAATTCAACTATTTTGAAAAAAATGACATTAATGCTACTATTTTCTTAAATTTCGCACTAATGCGAGTTTTTTTCAGTTTGTAAAGATATATCAATTAAATTTTAAGACAATTTATGGGATATAAAAATATTTCAAAGATTTTGAAGGGATCTTACTAGAGCTACGCGATTTAGAGTGGACTGTATTTTAAAAGATCCTGAATTTCGTAGGATTTCAGAAAATTCCGAAGGATATCAAAAAGGTGTCCAGGATATCATTAATATGAAAAATATTTCTAGGGATTTTCATGTATTTCAGGGATTTTGTACATTTCAAAGGATTTCACCAGTTTTAAGGAATTCTTAGGATCACAGATCAAAAGAAATGATAAGATTTCAATATATTTCTACGAATTTTAGGGGATTTCAAAGATTTCAAGGGATTTAAAAAGATAGACGAATCTTTTAGGGCTTGTATAGAATACAAAACTAGTTACCATCTTGATATAACATTTAAAAATTGCATGTCTCTATCTTTGTACTATTCTTTGAAATGTATGCTACTGATTAACATTTTTTTAAATTTTTCAAATGAGCCCGAGGCCTGCAGTTTTACTGATAATTATTATTCACTAATTATCAAATTAATCAATCACATTTCCATTGGATTCTAGAAACGGTTATCTGGTGGAGTGTAGTTGATATTGTGACTCCTTATGCTTCGGAAGACTTAAGAAGAGTGTGGTCCAATTACCTGGATGAGATAATGCAAGTTGAAGTTGGCGAACCAAGGTCCCTAAACTGTGCTAAGGCTGTGAATGATTTAATGGGCTAGTACAATAAGTATTTTCCAATTTGCACAATCGCTAAGCATTTATTTCCTAATTGGGCCAAGAAATTTGATTGATTTCACTATTCCTCAGCGAACGTGCACATATTACGTGATACTCTAATTGTGGGGGGGGGGGGATTCTGAGATAAGGTCAAAAGTATCACCAAAAGCAACACCAAAAACGACACCAAAAGAGACACCAAAAGAATATAGTAGTGGAATTTTCAAGCAAAACAGTTGAAATTTTCAACTAAAAAAAGATAGGTTTTCACCCAAAACTGGAACATTTAAATTTTCAGTCTAAAAAGTTATTGTGCGACAAAAAAAACAACGAATTTTTAATCCTTTAGATTCATCTAAAAACGACCATTTTTTAAGAAAATACTTGAATCTTCAACAAAAATGAATTGCCAACACAATAGTTAAATTTTGAAATAAGCAGTTTCATTTTGACCAAACAGTTTATTTTTCTTACCAAATAGTTAAATTTTCAACTAAAAAGGATGAATTTTCAACTAAAAAATATGAATTTTCAACCAAAAAGATAAATTTTTCGTTTTAAAAAATGAATTAAAAAAAAGATTTGTCATTTTTAACAAAAAATATTAATTTTCTAACAAAAAAATCGAATTTTCAAAAAAAGACATGAATGTTCCATAACAAAGATGAATTTTCAACACACTAGTTGAATCTTCATCAACAAAAAAAGATAGGTCTTCACCTAAAACTGGAACATTTAAATTTTCAGTCTAAAAAGTTACTGTTTACAACAAAAAATGAGAATGTAACGATTTTTTAAGAAAATACTTGAGTCTTCAACAAAAATGATCAATTTTCAACAAAAAAGATTAATTTTTTACCCGGTTAGACGAATTTTCAAGAAAATACATGAATTTTTTGCCAAATAGTTGAATTTTCAACTTATAAAGAATAATTTTTAACCAAAAATAGAATAGTTAAATTCACGATTAAAAAATTCATTTTTAACAAAGACAAAAATGAATTGCCAACCCCAGGCGGAAATATTATATATAGTTTATGCATAGTGTGAAGTATTATATATAATATTCATTTGTTTTATATAAGAAATGTATAAAACAAATGAATATTATATATAATACTTCACACTATATATAAACTATATAAAATATTTCCGCCTGGGACACAATAGTTGAATTTTCAAATAAGCAGATTCATTTTGACCAAACAGTTTATTTTTCTTACAAAATAGTTACATTTTCAACTAAAAAGGATGCATTTTCCACCAAAGAAATAAATTTTTCATTTTCAAAAATGAATTAAAAAAAAAGATTTGACTTTTAAACAAAGAATATTAATTTTCTAACAAAAAAATCAAATTTAAAAAAATACATGAATGTTCAACAAAAAAATGAATTTTCAAGACAATAGTTAAATTTTCAACTAAAAAAAGATAGGTTTTCACTCAAAACTGGAACATTTAAATTTTCAGTCTAAAAAGTTACTGTTCAACAAAAAAAACAACAAATATTTAATCATTCAAATTAAACTCAAAACGACGATTTTTTAAGAAAATACTTGAATCTTCAACAAAAATGATTAATTTTCAACAAAAAAGATTAATTTTGTACCCGGATAGACGAATTTTCAACAAAATACATTAATGTTCTGCCAAATAGTTGAATTTGCAACTTATAAAGAATAATTTTCAACGAAAAATGGAATAGTTAAATTTACGATTGAAAAATTCATTTTTAACAAAGAAAAAAATGAATTGCCAACACAATAGTTAAATTTTCAAATAAGCAGTTTCATTTTGACCAAACAGTTTATTTTTCTTACAAAGTAGTTCAATTTTCAACTAAAAAGGATGAATTTTCAACCACAAAGATAAATTTTTCATTTAAAAACATGAATTTAAAAAAAAAGATTTGACTTTTTAACAAAAAATATTAATTTTCTAACAAAAAATCGAATTTTCAGATAAATGCATGAATGTACAATAAGAAAGATGAATTTTCAACAAAATACATGAATTTTCAACACAATAGTTGAATTTTCAACTAAAAAAAGATAGGTTTTCACCCAAAACTGGAAAATTTCAATTTTCAATCTAAAAAGTTACTGTTCAACAAAAAAAAACAACGAATTTTTAATCATTTAAATTCAACTAAAAACGAAGATTTTTCAAGAAAATACTTGAATCTTCAACAAAAATGATTTATTTTCAACAAAAAAGATTACTTTGCCACACAAGAGATTGATTTTGTACCCAAATAGACGAATTTTGAACAAAATACATTAATGTTTTGCCAAATCGTTGAATTTTCAACTTATAAAGAATAATTTTTAAACAAAAATAGTATAGTTAAATTTACGATTAGAAGATTCATTTTCAACAAAGAAAAAAATGAATTGCCAACACAATAGTTAAATTTTCAAATAAGCAGTTTCATTTTGACCAAACCGTTTATTTTTCTTACGAAATAGTTAAATTTTCAACTGGAAAGGATGCATTTTCACCCAAAAAGATGAATTTTTCATTTTAAAAAATGAATTAAAGAAAAAAGATATGACTTTTTAACAGAGGATAATAATTTTCTAACAAAAAAATCGAATTTTCAAGAAAATACATAAACTTTCAATAACAAAGATGAATTTTCAACACAATAGTTGAATCTTCAACTAAAAAAAGATAAGTTTTCACCCAAAACTGGAACATTTAAATTTTCAGTCTAAAAAGTTACTGTTCAGAACAAAAAACAACGAATTTTTAATCATTTAAATTCAACTAAAAACGACGAATTTTTAAGAAAATACTTGAATCTTCAACAAAAATGATTAATTTTCAAAAAAAAAAAAAGATTAATTTTGTACTCGGATAGACGAATTTTCAACAAAATACAATAATGTTTTGCCAAATATTTGAATTTTCAACTTATAAAGAATAATTTTTAACCAAAAATAGAATAGTCAAATTTCCGATTAAAAATTCATTTTTAACAGAGAAAAAAATGAATTTCCAACATAATAGTTAAATTTTCAAATAAGCAGTTTCATTTTGACCAAACAGTTTATTTTTCTTACAAAGTAGTTCAATTTTCAACTAAAAAGGATGAATTTTCAACCACAAAGATAAATTTTTCATTTAAAAACATGAATTTAAAAAAAAAGATTTGACTTTTTAACAAAAAATATTAATTTTCTAACAAAAGATCGAATTTTCAGATAAATGCATGAATGTTCAATAAGAAAGATGAATTTTCAACAAAATACAATAGTTAAATTTTCAAATAAGCAGTTTCATTTTGACCAAACAGTTTATTTTTCTTACACAATAGTGGAATTTTCAACTAAAAAGGATCAATTGTCAAACAAAAAGATTAGGTTTCCATTTGAAAAAATGAATTAAAACAAAAATTTTACGTTTTAAGAAAGAATATTAATTTTCTAACAAAATATAGAATTACTTGAATTTTCAACTGAAAAAGATAAGTTTTCAACTAAAAATGGAATAGTTAAATTTTTCGTTTAAGAAATTACTTTTCCACAAGAAGAAAACAAATTTTCAACCAGTTTAATTCTACTAAAAAGGACGAATTTTTAGCAAAAAACGAATTTCTAACACAATAGTTCAATTTTTAAATAAATAGTTTAAATTTTAACCAAACAGTCTATTTTTCTCACAAAATAGTTGAATTTTCAACCAAAAATATTAATTTCCAACACAAACGTTAATTTTTAACTAAATAGTTCGATTTTCTACCAAATTTTGTTAATTTTTCAAGCCAAAAAGACGAATTTTCTACAAAACAGTTGAATTCTCAACCTGATACTATGAATTCTGAAAAGAAAATTAGTTTACGACCAAATAGTCGAATTTTCAACAAAATAGTTGTATCGTCAACCAAAATAGATCAATTTTTAAACACTTACATTTCTAGCCAAAAACGATGAATTTTCACTAAAAAAGATGAATTATCCATTTTCAAAAATGAATGTTCAAAAAAAGACTTTAATTTTCAACCAATTACTTAAGTTTTGAACTAAAAAAGATCAATTTTCGATCAAAATTCAACTTTTTGGTTGAAAATTTAATTATTCGTTTAGAAGTTCAACTCTTATGTTGAAAATTCAGGTATTTTGTTGAAAAGTAATCTTTTTTCATCAAAAATTCAACTGCCTTGTGAAAAATTCGTTTGTTTGGATTAAAAATTCATTTCTTATGGTAGAAAAGTAAACTTTTTTGGTTGAAGTAAATAAATTTGAAATTACTATATTTTAATCTGAATGAAATTGTTTTGTTCCATTTATAAAAGATTCTATAGGTTGCAAATTTCACAAAATTATATTACTGGTATTTGAATATTAATGGATAGGGAAAATGAAAAATTGGTTAAGGAAATTTCAGAGAATTTTGAAAATGAAGTTTTTCGGTTGCCCTGATGTTTGGGAAATTTTGTTTTCACATTTTGATACAGAAATCACAGTCCGTTCCCCTTTTCCCTATTTTCCTCCTTATTTCCCTTATTTTGTCAATTTCCCCCCTTTTTCAAGCTGCGATTCATTTTTGAAGAATTATAATTATAATATATTATATATATAATATATATATATATTTTATATATTTATATAATTATACCACATCGTGGGTGTGGTGAGCCCACACTTGTAGTTA
The DNA here is from genome assembly GCA_932195095.1 of Andricus curvator. Lineage (NCBI taxonomy): Eukaryota > Metazoa > Arthropoda > Insecta > Hymenoptera > Cynipidae > Andricus > Andricus curvator. Next base: position 253,440 of record CAKNYM010052578.1, read on the forward strand.
TTTACTACAAGTTATCAACCTAGAAACACTACCCGAATCGGGTAGTGTCACGCCTACCCCGAAAGGGAAATGGCTTAATGGTATA
>CAKNYM010052578.1:253924-275743 GCA_932195095.1 Andricus curvator
ATATATAAGAAATTCGCGGCTATTAATGAAGACATTATAATTAGCTTAGAAAAAATGCGATTCAAAGAAAAAAGGCAGAAGCAAATTTTCGACGATTTGCGCAAAAAAAATTTTTTTAAATAAAATATAACATGATTGATTCAGTAGTGTCGCAAAAGAGAAAAAAAAATATATATATATCTCACATTGAATTGAGGTACGCTTGTTCTTATAACATATAATTCCTAAATAAAAATTAATTTAATTTTTCTGTCTAAAAAAAGTGGTGGCTTTTGAAAATTTCGTAATCATTGTTGTTGAAAACCTGATTGACTTCTCATTACTTGAAGTTGATTTATATCTTAAATTTGACAATTTTAAAATTAAATCTAAGAAAAATCATCGAAAACATTATGCTAATTGAGAAACATTTGTGATTTTTAAATACTCTTGCGCGGTTAAATTAAAACTTTTAAATTGTTTACAAATTATTGAAAATCTACATATTTTATATTATTGGTTTTCGCTGGAAATTAGTTTTTTTCTTTGAATGGACTCTAATAAAAATTAAGAAAGTTTCAAAGAAGACATAAAATTTCCAAAAAATTCATGTTGCGTTAGTTTTTTTCACCGAAAATTAGCATTTTTAACAAAAATCATCATCAAGATTCACAATTTTTAACAATTTCCGGTCATGTTAGCGTCTTACATCGGAAATGGGTACTATTAATGAAAGATTATTAGATTTCCCTTTCTTTCGATTATATAATCGAAAAAATTACGTTTTATGCTGGAAATTGACATTTTAAAACAAAAATCATTACATTTTGAAGAAGATTTACGATTCTAAACAATTTTCTGTCGTGTTATGTTGATTTTTTTCGTCGCGAATTATTGGTATTTGAAAAAAATTATTAGATTTCAAAGAACATTGACGAATTTTCAACAACTTTAAGTTGTGTTTGTATTTCGCTCGAAATTGGCATTTATAATGAATAATTAGATTTAAATCCATTGATTTTTGTTTAAAATAGTAAAATTTACAAGTTCGAAAAATTTCAGATTATGTTAGTTTTTTTTTGTAGGAAAAGTGAAATTTTTATTGAAACATCATGAGATTTTAAAGAAAATTCATAATTTTTAAAAAACAAATTGTTCAAAAATTATAATAATGTTGTAATTTTGTAATGTTGTAATGTTGTAATGTTGTAATTATAGTAATGTTGGTGTTTTACACCCGAAATCGGTATTTTTAATAAAATCATTCTTACATTTCAAAGAAGATTAAAAATTTGTTTATAATTGTAGGTTAAGTTAGCGGTTTTAATAAGAAATAAAGATATACACAGGTTTTAATGAACATTCACAATTTTTGAACAGTTTAAGGCTACGTTAACGTTTTTTATCGGAAATCGGTTATATTAAAAAAGAAAACATAATTTGAACACGATTGAGAATCTTTTAAAATTATTGTGGATAATATTAAGGATTTTCTTCGGAAATTGGTATTTAAAAAAAAATTAGATTTCAAAGAAGATTCAAAAGTTTTTGACAATTTTAGGTAGTGTTGGCATTTTACACCGGGAATTGGCATTTTTGATATAAAAAAATTATTAGATTTGAAGAAAGATAAAAAATGTATGCATAAATATAGGTCAAGCTAGCGGTTTTAAACGGAAATAACGATATAGATTTCAAAGAATATTTACAATTTGCACGTTTTTCGTCGGAAATCGGTTATTTTTCATTAAATTCACAATTTTTGTACCATTTTAGGTTTTGGCTTCATTGGCGTTTTTACCATTAATTAGTTATTTTAAACCATTGATTAGTTATTTCAAACAAAAATCATTTGACTTCAAAAATTAAACTAACAGTTTTGAACTTCTTTAGCTTGTGTTAATCTTTTACGTCGGAAATTGGTATTTTTTAACAAACATGTATCAGTTTGATTGTGCCTATGATCACATATCAGATGACCCTTATGACAAGTAGCGTTTATTTTTCAGTTTAATAAAATTTGTGGTTTCTTATAAAAAGTATTTCATTTATTAATATTTGGTTCATTACGCTAGTATAAAAAAATGACCCCTTCATACAAAAATCCTCTTTTTACGAAGAAAAATGCCCCTATTTTCCCTACAATTGAACTGCTAAACCACTGTGATCCCTGTTGATAAAAGTACCATCTTTTGTTCTCTACACCATTTACTTTGCCAAAAGATAAATATTATTTTCTTATCTCATAAAGCTGGAAACTACTTTTTAATTGATTCACTTTTTAATATATATGTTAAGTGCTCGCTCCAGTATCAATTTATTTGAAATTAATTATAACGCTTTCATAAAAGTCTACATATTTTCCTACAGGAATGGCAGTTTCCTGGTTGTTTGTCGATCCACTTTTTCATGAAGAAACTGATCAGAAAGTCCTTGAGATGTTACAGTACATAAAACAATCATTTCACTCTATGGTTTACAACTCTGATTGGATGGATAAAAAAACAAAATTAGCTACATATGGAAAAATAAAACAAATGACGTCCGTCACTGGATATCCAAACTGGCTCTTTGATGAAGAAGAAATCAATAAATATTATGAAGGCGTACGAATAATTGAATAGTTATTATTTGATATAATTTTTTATATTATTTTCATTTTTTAATTAGTATCATGTGATTTGATTAGTTGCTCCGCTTATTTCCAGATAGATCTCTCGATGAACGAATATTTGGGAAATATGATGCAGTTAATCCGCCTTAGGATTTCTGACCAATTAGAGGAACTTCATGATATAAATCCGGATAATGAACCCTAGTAAGTTATTATACTTTTCCATTCTCTTTTGGACGACATGAATGTGAAAAATTCTTATAAAAGTAAAAAAATAATAATTTATGAAGAATTACATAAATTCGAAAATATGCTTCTAATTTATGATTTATTCATTTATTTATGAACATTGTATTTATTATTAGCTGGGCGACTGATCCAACTGATGTGAATGCCTTCCATACCTTCCAAGCGAACCAGATAAGTAAGTAAACTTTTTATGAAATTGCCATTTAAGGAGTGTGACCAGAGGGGAATTTAAACCAGTTTTGAAATATATTGCAACCATAGAAGAATTAAATTAATTACCAAAAGCGTTTATTTTAATACTATTGACTCCTGGAAGAAACAAATTTTTGGGGTCCTGAAATATTCGATTTTGTTTAATTAACTTTTTTAAACATTTCTTTTTACTGTAGATTCGAAATTGATAGAAATTAAAATTCTATCAAGGGGACAATACCCCCATATATGTACTTCTTCTGGGTTTGGTGCTAAATTCCGTTCGTTTATTTTTTCTATGTATATACTTTTATCTGAAAAAAATGGGTGTAGAAAAAAATGGACAGATTTTTGTGTTGAAAACCCGGTTTTACGTAACACTATTCTGAATAAAAACGAGGTTGATTAATTTTATGAGACAAAAAAATGATTTTCGAATCTAAATACTTGCACTAGCCTAAGTTGTATGTTCGTGTTTAACGAACAAAATTTTCAAACAACAAAATTTGTAATCAGATATGATTTAGAGGTCCTTCATTTGAGATTTTCCTTTTTTTTTTAATGATTTTGTATTGTTTTTATTTTCTCATTATCTTCAAAATAGATGAACTAAATTGTTATACATATAGAATTCTCTCCTCTTACTTTACTATCATTGTACATCATTTAATGCTTAAACTCATTTTTAAGAAAAATAATAATTTTATCTTATCTGTTCCGAATTTTTCTATAAGAATTTAAAATAAGGTGTGCCAATTACAAAAAACAATAAGCAAATTTTAAACAGTTACTTACTATAGAAAAATGTGAATGAAGTAAAAAATTAGTCAAAGTAAGTCTCGTGCGCCTACAAAAAATGGTTTCGTAGCCTACAAAGACGTTAATTAGTTTTCTTGTACCCCCTCCCCCTTCCATACCTTACCACCCCTACTCAAGATATATTTTTCTCTTCTCCTCCCCCTAGTGCACCCGTCTCAAACCCCTTCACCAACTTCGACCTCATATACTTCCCCCTCTCCTCGCTTCCCCAGATAACACACCTGTTCCCGAGCTCTCACTTCCTCTCTCCTACTCAACCTCATTTCTAATCATTTCCCCTAATTTCATCCACTTCCCTCCCCACATTTACCCTACTTCACCTACTTTCCTCCCGTTATTCCCCCTTTAACCCTTCCCCTCAATTCCGTCACTTCTCCTTTCCTAATTTTTTCCTCACTTCCTCTACTTCCCTCCCCTTATTGCCCCTCATTCCCTCTACTTCCTGTACTCTCATTGCCCCTAAGTCTATTATGGCGCTAATTACGTCTTTTACACCTCCTTCTCCCATACCTTTCCTCCCTTCACTTTATCCTTCGCCCTCACCCCTTCCATAACTTTTTCCTTCTATACTTCCCCCTCTCATCGCTGCCCTATCTAATACTCCCCTCTCATAATTCGCTTTCCCAGCCCTACATCCCCTCCCCCACTCACCCTCATTTTTGATAATTTCTCCTACAACCGCTCCCCTCATCCCATCTCTTCACCGCTACATCCTCTCTCCTCATTTTCCTTCATTTTCCTTCATTTTCCATCATTTCCCCTAATTCCCTTTAAATCAATTCCCATCACTTCCCCAACTTCAGCACAAATCACTTTTCCTAATTCGCCTCCCCTCATTTCCTCTCACTCCCTATACTTCACCTCCCCTCACCACAATCACTACTACTACTTCCCTACCGCCCTTATTCCTCATAATTCTTATCTTCTCATTTTCCCTGAATCCCCTACATTTCCTCCCCTCATTTCTCTTCACTTCCTCTACTTCATCTGCCTGCATTTTTTTCTGACTTCTCCTCGCTTCCCCACCTTTGAAAAAATTACGATGGACGGACGGACACCCGATCGAAACTATAAGGGTTTCTGCCGGAGGTTACCAAACCCTAAAAATCATTATTTTCCTCAAGAGTGCATTGAAATTTTTTTATTAATTACTTACAATGGTGGTGATACATAAGGTAATAGTTTGATATTTTTACCAATTTTATACATTCATTTTCAAGCCATTGAGAACATAGAAACAAGAAAAAAGACAAAGCTCTAATAAAGGACCTCTGAATCGTAGCCGATTTTCCTTCTACAATTTAGTTGTCCTAGAAGGTACATTTTATGCTAGCTTGCGTTTTTATATTTGGAAATAATTTTTTTAATCATCCTAATAAGCACGCACCAATTTTCTAAATTTTATATCACCATTTTCAAAATATATTCCTATTTTATTTATTATTGTAATATTATGAAGGCTTAAAAGTTAGTATGTGTTATTTAAAAATATTTTTCGAAAAGTAAAGTGTTTTTACTTAAATAAAAATCAAATTTGTTGTTTTACTATTTAAGCTTCTTCCAGGGAGATATTGTAAATAACGCTTTCCAGGTCAGAAATAACAGTCCTGGCAGCCATATCATTGACTTCTATGAAAATTGGTGCAGTTCTAGTACTGTATGAGTAATGTTTTTTGGCTAAAGGATTGCCCAAAAATTTTGAAAATTCTGGAGGCTACCATCTTTTGAAATTTGAGTTCGACTTTTTTTAAACTGTAATATTTTCGACACTTTTTTCGGATTATAATGAATGATTATGATTTTAAATGAAAGATAAAAGAATAAGGAATATTATTCTACAAGAAAATGAAAAATAGCGAATTCCGTCAAAAATCTAATAAATCTTTTTTTTGAGTTTTTTTTGGTGAAAATTTTGAAATTTTTGTTCTTCAATATCTTATATGAAACAGCATCTTGTTTTACAAAATGCCTATAAGTTTCATTATAATCCAAACAAAAGTATCGGAAATATTACATTTGAGAAAAGTCGACCTTAAATTTTAAAATAGTGTAGTTCCCAGAATTTTCAAAATTTTTGAAAATCCTCTTGCCAGAAAACATTACCCATAAGGATTTCATTAAAATGGATGAGATGGCTGCCAGGATTGATATTTCTGAACCGGAAGGCTCAAATGGAAGGAGAGAAATATTTATATAAATTACTTATTTAGAAAAAAGATGTCCTAGAACTATCAGATTTGTACATTTTCTTGATAGCATTATTTCAAGAATTTTTTTCTGAATTTTTATATTTTAAGATTTGAAAATATGTGTAAAATCGTATTGCGCATAGAATAACAATTTTTCTAATATGGACGCAGCCATTCCAGCTGGAATCTTGCAATTTCCATTTTACAACTTGGGCCTCGAGTAAGAATTGAAGCTTGGAATAATAATTTTTTTTTAAATTATAAAGTATCTAAATCTAGAATATGTTGGCTTTCAATAATTAAATCATATGTAATCAGGGCGTCGATCGGAAAACCAGAAGAAACTGGTTAATTTCAAAAATTTTTTAAATAAAATTAATAGACAAAATGTTTTGCATTAAAAAATTACGCAACAAACTTCCTTTCTAGGGTTTCGTAGCCTTCCGTTCATCCGTCCTACTTTTTCTCCCCTGAGGTGAAGTAGGGGAGGGGAATTAGAGTTAAGGAAGTGAGGAGAAATGAGGTGAGGGGAAGTGAGGTTAGAGAAAGTAGTGGAAATTCGGGTAGGGGGAGTAGGTAATATTAGGGGAACGGGGAGGAGAAGTAAGTGTAAGGTGAAGTAGGGTAAATAAGTGGAAGTAAGGTCAAAGAGAGGAAATAAAGGTTAGGGATGTAAGGGGAAATTAAGGAAGGAGAAATATGGGAAATAAGGGGAGGGGAAGTACCGGAACTGCAGGTGAGTATTGGAGGGGAATGTAGGGAAGGGAGGGGCGGGTGATAGTAGGGGAAGTGAATGGTGGGACTGTAGAGCGGGGAAGTGGGAAGAGAAGAATAATGAGGGGAGAGGCGGAATGAAGGAAAGGAGAGGGACTAGGGGAGGAAAGTTATGGGAAGGGAAGATCTGAACTACTCAATTAACGTCTTAATAGGCTACGAAACCCTTTTTGTAGGCGCACGGCGTCTACTTTTACTAATTTTTTAAAGTAAATATAACTTCTACTGCGATCATCAAAGATTTTAATAAAGAAAATAATTCTTCAGCTAATTTATTTGATTTATCGTTTCTAGTCGAAATTCTCCTATCTCGAATGCTTTAATTTACACTTTTTCGACACCTTGGTAGTACTTTAATGAAAATTAAAAAAATTTTAGGGTTAAAAGTAAACCTAATCAATTATATATTTGGATATTAATGTTTATAAATTGAAAAAGTAAGTTAATTTTTCAGCTCAATTTATTTTTTATTGTTTAGAAAACTTAAGATAAAAAATTAATTTACATGATTATATTTTTGTAAATAATCTTTATCAAAATTTTCCGACAATTATTATTTTAGGGCCCTAAATTATGGAGCAATTGGTGCAGTAATTGGTCATGAATTAACTCATGGTTTTGATAATAGTGGAAGACAATACGACGGTGATGGAAATGTGCGCCAATGGTGGACCAGTGATACTATTGCTGAATATAACAAACGGGCAAAATGTTTTGTTGCACAATATAGTGGTTACTATGAAGAAGAGGTAACCAAACATTCTTAATATTATTTATTTTTCTCCAGTTTAAATTGTCTTCTTGAAAATGATGTCACAGATAATTAATAATAATAATATTCAAATTCATTCATTAATTTTGTGCACATTGCACATCCTATGTTTTAGGTCACTTATCGCGTGATGTTGCCTCTTGATTTCATGTCTATCGCCAGAAATTCTTTAGTTTGAATTGCAATATAAATTTATAAGAATTAAAAAAAATTAACGGTGTTATTTTTACTGCTCACAATTGAAGAATTTTTTATTGCAAATACTGCTACAAACAAAAAATACTTTTCACGTTATTGTAGGTCTAGTCTAGTGGAACTAACAAAAGTGTCATCTGCGAAATTTATCAAAGACCCCTAAAATCTGATTTTATGGTAAAAAATTGCTTTTTGGTAGGTTCATCTATATAATAATTTATAACACCGCCATTTTTCATTTCCTTTCAATTTTATTTTCATTTGAAAGTATAAAAACCCACATCTTTAACCATAGATTGCTTATTTTATCACGGTGAAAAATCACAAAACTACAATCGTAAATATATTTCAAAGTTTCTTATTTTATCCTGACTTTTTCGACTTTAATAAAAATTTAATGATATTTTTTAGATTCAATCATTTTTGTCTGTTAATATCTTATTAGAACATTTTATTCCACGTGCAATAATCTTTTTTGATTAGAATTGGTTAAAATTTTATTGAGTTATTGAATATTAGTTGTAGCTGAATTAGCTTAAAGTTCGATGACAAAAACAAATTGCAACCAATTATAATTTTAAAAATCGCATTACCCGCGGAATTAAATTCACATTCAATATATTAACAATAAAAAATTATGGAGTTAAAAAAATGTCAATAAATTGTTGTTAATGTTGGAAAAATGAGAAATTTTGAAATATTCTCGATCGTAGCTTTGTCATTTTTCACTGTGATAAAATGAACAATCTATGGTTATAGAAATGTGTTTTTCTACTTAAAAAAAAAAGGAAATCGAATAAAAAATGGGAGAGTTATGAATTAATATATATGTACATTAGGGTGGTCCAAAAAACGCTTTTCGAGCTAAAAGACAATTCCCCCCCCCCCCCCCAGAAGGTTTCCATTTCCGGAGAAAAAAAATCCCTTTTTTCGAAAATCGAATATTAACACGTGCCACCGGGCACTTCAAAATCCCATTTAATTAACATGGGAAAATTTTGGATGTTCGAAAAATTGAACTCATACTTCAGGGTTTCGTCAAAACGTGCCAAACTTTTTAGGGATTGAAGAGGAGTAGCTATGGAATAAAAGCATACTGATAACTTTTATTTGTAACCCACTCTTACCCCCCCCCCCACACCGCCCCAAATATGAGCATAAAATAAAAAAACGAATTTTTTACGTATTATTGTTACTTTTTAGCAGTTTCCGTCGTCTTTTCCATACAAATAATTACTAATGGACAATTTGAACATTTTCCATGGCTTTTTAAACAATTTTTTATTGTTTAAACAAATGTAACTCATTTAAATAATTATTTATTCCCAAAAAATGTAAAAAATAATCGTATTTTCTGATTGAAATGTAATAGTTTGTCATTGTTTGGAGTAGTAATTTTTTTTTAAATGATGTAATTATTTAAACAATTACTTATTGTTTATTCTCAAAATTTCAAAAAATTGACCCAGAGATGTCCATTTTTTTCTCAAATTGGTATCCTATGCTACTTTTTGTTGAATAGTTATATAATTTTGATACATATCCTTTAATGTTTAATAAATTTATATTTGTTGAAACAATTTTGATTTGCTTAAGCAGTTTTTCTTCGATAACTTAAAAAAAAATAAAATAAAATATATATAATTACACAGGCCGACAAAGTTTAAAGCAAAAGAACGGACTATGTGACCCCGAAGGATTTTGGTATCCTACAACCGAATCCGTTATCCAAATTTTTCCTATACGTCAGGTTTTTGAGATATCCTAACCTGAAAGTGCAAAAATGGCTATTTTAGCCATATTTGAGGCAATACAACACGATCCACAATTTTTTTTCCTAAAAACCGCCAACGCCATCGTTTAGTACTCCTTTTTATCTTCCATTTTCATTTTTGATCATCCCGAACCGATTTTTTTTCGCCGAGATATCACACACTAACCATTCAGTTTCTCTTCACCTTGCATTGTTCCACAATGCATTGTGGAACTGAAATGGTTAATGTGTGATATCTCGGAGAAAAGGCTAATATATGGCTAAAAAATAGCCATTTTTGCACTTTGAGGTTAGGATATCTCAAAAACCTGACGTATAGGAAAAATTTGGATAACGGATTCGGATTCAGCGCATCAAAATCCTTCGGAAATGTTTGGTCTGCTTTCTGGCTTTTGACTTTCGTCAAATTTTGTCGGCCTGTGTTATTTTTCTGACTGTATAGTGTATAGAAAGAATATATTAACCATTTGTTAATTGTTTAAACAAATATAATTTGCTTAAACAATTATTTTTCTAAAAATATTTTTTAAATCGTATTTTCTGAATTAAACATAATATTGAATGATTTCGAGTAGTAGTAAATTCTGTTAAAAACGTCACAATCACCTACATTTTTAAAAGGTCTTTGAGCGGCGATACAAGTTCAATGCTGCATTTGTGAATTATAGAAATAACTCGAAAACAGTCTTACAAATGATCGTATGAAGATAAAATGAAAATCAGCGACACGTTTTAACATTTATAACGAGTATGAAAATGTAAAAAAGCAATCTGTTGAAACTTGAATCATAATTTGCATTAGTCAATGTGCTTCTTTATAATATAATTATGATAAAGATTGTAAAAATATGAACAAAGCAATAATAAATAAAATTTTATAATTTAAATTTTATTATGACTTTCATGATTTCTTTAGTAATGCGCCAAAGAAGATGTAAACATCCATACTCAATCCAAACAATGACAAACTATTACATTTCAATCAGAAAATACGATTATTTTTTAAATTTTTCGGGAATAAATAATTGTTTAAATAAGTTACATTTGTTTAAATAATAAAAAAATTGTTTAAAAGGTCATGGAAAATGTTCAAATTGTCCATTAGTAATTATTTGTATGGAAAAGACGACGGAAACTGCTAAAAAGTAACAATAATACGTAAAAATGTAGTTTTTTGATTTTTGGGTCATATTTGGGGCGCTGTGGGAGGGGTAAGGGTGGGTTAAAAATTAAAGTTATTAGTATGCTTTTATTTCATAGGTACTCCTCTTCAATCCCTAAAAATTTTGGCACGTTTCGATCAAACCCTGAAGTATGAGTTCAATTTTTCGAAAATCCAAAATTTCCCCATGTTAATTAAATGGGATTTTGAAGTGCCCGGTGGCACGTGTTAATATTCGAATTTCGAAAAAAAAAGAAATTAGGGATTTTTTTTTCTCCGGAAATGGAAACTTTTGGTGGGGAGACTTGCCCTCTAGGGTGAAAAAAAAATTTGCAATGCATTTTTGGACCACCCTAATGTACATGCCCCTATTAAACAGCGAAGGTTTGACCATAAAATCAGAGTTTGGCAGTGTATGAGAAATTTCGCATATGATAATTTTTTTAGTTGCACTAGACCTAGAATTTCTACAGTTTCAAAATTGAATATATTTTAATTTAAAATTTTCAAAATTGAATAATTTTTAATTTTCAAAATTGAACTATTCCAAAAAAGGAATTCAAAATTCTATCATCTATTATTATATACATTGAATATTGAAGTATCTTTAATGTCAAATATTCAAAATTGAAGAATTTAAAATTGCCAATTGTTAAAATTCAAGAATTGAAAACTACTAATCTTCAAAATTAAACTATTCGAGGAAAGGTTCAAAATAACATCTCTTTGAAATATAAATCTTGAACATTGCATAATTTGCAATTGTATGTTTTTTAAATTCAACTGAATTATAAATCTGTAAAATTCAAGAATTATTAATTTAAAAATTTGACAAATAAAATCAAAGTGTATGAATTTTTATTATCCCATCTTTAAAATTCAAAAATTCTTAACTTTGAAAATTTACAATTAAAATGTATGCAAGTTTCTACTTTTAAAATTAAAAATGTTGTAATTTTGACGATTTGCGTTTAAAATTTCTGCAATTTGAAAGATTTTATTTTGGAATGTTGAAATTAAAAATTTTGCAACTTTTAAGTTTCATAATTTAAAATGCTGTAATTTTGATGATTTAAATTCGAAATTTCTTCAATTTAGCAGATTTTGAATTAAATATATGACTTTTGATTTTCTAAATGATTCACATTTTATTAATTTTATTCATACACCTTTACAATTGAAGAATTTTCAGTTGTAACTCTTCAAAATTATAGAATTTTGTATTTCAAATCTTTTATATTGAAGAGTTTTCAATTTTGACAATATGCAATTGAAAAATATGCGAGTTACAAGTTTTACCATGGAAAAGACGGTAATTTTAATGCTTTATGTTGAAAATTTCTTCAATTTGAATCATTTAGAATTGAAAACTCTACTTTTTATTTTGAAGATTGTTATTTATGCATCTTTAAAATTGTAAATTTCGAGAAGTCAAGTTTTTTTTAAATTTTGGAAATTTCAAATGAAAAATTATGCAAGCTTTAAGTTTATACCGTTACAAATTTTGTAATTACGATGCTTTACATTCCAAATTTCTTAAATTTGGAAGATTTATAATTGATAAATTAAATTTTGATCTTTAAAATCATTAAAATTTCAGAATTTTTATTTATCCATCTTTAAAATTGAAAAGTTCTTAACTTTCAAAATTTACGATGTCAATTTATGCAAGTTTTGAGTTTTGAAATAAAAAATGTTCTAATTTCGATGATTTACATTCGAAGTTTCTTCAATTTTCAAGAATGAGCATTGAAAAATTGACTTTTGATCTACAAAGTCATCCAGATTCAAGATTTTTTATTTATACATCTTCAAAATTGAAGATTTTTCAACTGTAAATCTTCGAAAGTGAAGTATTCAAAAAACATTCAAAATAACATAAATTTAAATTCGCTAAATGGATCAGTGATCAATTATTTCTTTTTTTGCATCCAATTCCTGCTGGGATAAAATCTTATATCTAAATCAAAATTACAAATTACTAAAAGCCGATTAAAATTGAAATTACAATCACAATTAATTTTCAAATTAAATTGAAAGTTAAAATTGTATGTAAGCTGATGTAGCTATTTTAATATTAATTTGAAATTATTATTACTGATTATATTTTTTAGTACTTCAAATTAGAGAAAATATTTTAATTTTATAATTAGGCAAAAAAATAAGAAACGTGTAACAGGCGTAGCGCGCTATTTTTTCTAGTTAGATAAATAATTGAGATGAAATTCTTTCAGATTGATGAGTACATTGATGGAGAGTTGACATTGGGAGAAAATATTGCCGACAATAGCGGTTTGAAAGAAGCCGCTAAAGCCTATGAGATTTGGAAGGCCAGTCATGGTAAAGAGCCTTTACTTCCGGGATTCACCAATTTTACCCACGAACAACTTCTATTTTTGGGATTTGCTCACGTAAGATGACATTCCTTCTGACCACTTTACAAAGCTTACAAATGTGGCCAATTTCATGACGTCTGCGGAAAAGATTCCGAGCAGAAAAAAATATTGATGGTCAGCTCAAAGAAAAAAAAATTAGTGTTTATACATACATTAAGAAGTCTGTTCAGATTTTTTAGAATATAACCTGTTCTGGTTTTTAATTTTTAGCCTCAAAAAAAAAAAAGATTATCTATTATTGAATTCTTAATTTTATTTTATTACAAAATTAAGACTTATTCTTTAGAATTTTCAGGGCTGGGAAATCGGGAAACTCGGGAAATGGCTGGGAATTTTGTTCATCGGGAAAACCCGGAAAATGATTTGAAATATGATTCAATAAACGAAATCTTTCTCTCGAATGTACTAAAATGCAAATTAAAAGTGCTTCCAAAAATTTTATTACTCTAATTTCGAGTTGGAACAGGGAATTTGTAAAAGAATCATAATTCTAACTTTTATTTCAGGATAGGGTGTTTTTGTAATACGACTTGGAAGAGGGAATTTTTGACATAAGGCGGGAATTTTGGAAATGAATTTTAATTTGGAAGAAGAAAATTTTTGAAAAGTACGTGTTCGAAGTCAGAATTCGTCACAATTTGAAACTTCTCTCTTCCAAATTTTGGAAAAAGAAAATTACTATATTTCTGAATTAAAATAGAAAATTTTGTAAATAAACGTAATTTTGACTCGGAAGAGGGAATTTTTGAAATTAATTTAATTGTGTTTTGGTATACGGAATTTTCTAAAAAAAATTATAATTCTGAGTTTGGAACATGGAATTTCGTAAAGAATTATAATTTTGTCTTGGAACAGGTAATTTTTGACATAAATAATAAAATTTTGTAAAATAATTTTCATTCTGATTAATAACAAGAGAATTTACGAAAACAATCTCCGTTCCAAGTCACAATTCGTCAGATTTAGAAATTTCTTGTTCAAAATTCAGAAAATAGAGAGTTACTATATTTCTGAATTATAATAGAAAATTTTATAAATCAATAAAATTTCGACTGTGAAGAGGGAATTTTTTTAATTAATTTAATTTTGTCTTGGAATAGGAAATTTTATAAAAAAATTATTATTCATAGTTTGGAACATGGAATTTCGTAAAGAATTAAAATTTTCTTTTGAAACTGGTAATTTTTGACATTTAGCGGCAAATTTTGGAAAATAAATTATAATTCTGATTCACAAGAACGGAATTTACAAAAAAAATCCCTGTTCTAAGTCATAATTGGTCAGATTTATAAATTCCTTGTTCAAAATTTTAAAAAAGGAAGATGCTCTTTTATTCTGATTGATAAAAACGGAATTTACGGAAAAAAATCCCTGTTCCAAGTCATAATTCTTCAGATTTAGAAATTTCTCGTTCCAAATTTAAAAAAAGGAGCGTCACTATATTTCTGAATTATAATAGAAAATTTTATAAATAAATATAATTTTATCTATGAAGAGGGAATTTTTGAAATTAATTTAATTTTGTCTTGGTACAGGGAATTTTCTAAAAAAATTATTATTTCGAGTTTGAAACATGGAATTTCGTAAAGAATTATTATTTTCTTTTGAAACTGGTAATTTTTGACATTTAGCGGCAAATTTTGGAAAATAAATTATAATTCTGATTCACAAGAACGGAATTTACAAAAACAATCCCTGTTCTAAGTCATAATTGGTCAGATTTATAAATTCCTTGTTCAAAATTTTAAAAAAGGAAGATGCTATATTCCTGAATTATAATAGAAAATTTTGTAAATAAATATAATTTTGATTTGGAAGGGGGAATTTTTTTTTAGTTGAAGGTAATTGTGACTTGGAGCAGGGAATTTCGTAATGAATTATAATTTTGTTTCGGAACAGATGATTTTTGACATAAAACGCGACATTTTGAAAAATAATTCACATTCTGATTTATAAAAAGGGAATTGACAAAAACAAACCCGTTCCAACTCAGAATTCGTCAGGTTTTGAAAATTCCTTGTTTCAAATCAGATTTTGTTTCAATTGAAAAATTTTGTTCTGTTTTTTTGTTGTAATCTAAAATCATCAAAACTGTTTGTTTCTCATCCAAAAAAATGATTTTTTAACAAAAAATAGAAGAATTCAATTTTCAGTTAAAACAAACAATTTTCAACCAAAAAAATGAATTCTCAATAAAATAATTCAATTTTACATTCAAAAGATTAATTTTCAACCAAAAAAGATACAGTTTTAATAAAATATATTAATTTTCAACTAAAAAAGATAAATTTACAAAACCAAGAATATAATAGTTCAATTCGCAGTTAGAAAAGTAAATTTTGAACAAAAAAAACGAGTTTTCAGCAAAATTAATTAATTTTCATCTAAAAATGTAAATTTTCAAGTAAAATAGAACAGTTACATCGTCAGTTAAAAAAATTAATTTTCAACTAAAAAGAAACGAATTTTCAGCCAAAGAAAATAATTTTTAATCACAATGATGAATTTTCAACCAAAAATCTGAATTTTTGGCCAAATAGTGGAATTTGCCACCCGAAATATGAATTTTCCATCAACAACAAAAACGAATTTTCAACTAAATAGTTTGTTTTTTGCAACCAAAGAAATGAATTCCTAACAAAAAATAGAATAGTTAAATTTCTACAAAACAGATAATTTTTTAACGAAAAAATTACATTTTTATCAAAATAGGTAAATATTCCACAGAAAATGGAATAGTTAAAGTGAATTTTTAACTAAAATGAAGAATCTTCAACTAAAAAAATTTAATTTTCAACCAAATTCATGAATTTTGAACTAAAAAGATAAATTTTTGATCAAAAATAAAATAGTTAAATTTTTAACTAGTAAAATAAGTTTTCAACCAAAAAAAAAAAAAAAAAGAAACGAATTTTCAGCAAAATAGTTAAATTTTCAACCAAAGAAATAAATTTTTCAACCAAAAAGATGAAGTTTCAATTAATGAGAAAACTCTTCAACCAAAAAAAAGACGGATTTTCAACAATAAGTTGAATTTTCACCTAAAACAGATAAATTTTCAAATAAAAATAAAAAAGTTAAATTTTCAATACAAAAAATAAATTTTCAAAAAAATTAAAATGAATTTTCAACGAAATAGTATAATTTTCAACTAAGAACGATAAATTTCTATCAAAAAAGATAAATTTTCGACAAAAAGTGGAACAGTTAAGAAGATTAAATATTCTCTCATAAAATTCAAATTTTCAATAAAATACAACAGAATTTAAAAAAAAAACTAATTTTCAACCAAAAAGAAACGAATTTTCAACCAAAGAAAATAATTTTTAATGACAATGATGAATTTTCAGCCAAAAATATGAATTTTTAACCAAATAGTGGAATTTTCCACCCGAAATATGAATTTTCTATCAACAACAAAAACGAATTTTCAACTAAATAGTTTGTTTTTTTCAACCGAAGAAATAAATTCCTCACAAAAAATAGAATAGTTAGATTTCTACAAAACAGATAATTTTTCAACGAAAAAATTACATTTTCATCAAAAAAGGTAAATATTCCACAAAAAATGGAATAGTTAAAGTGAATTTTTAACTAAAATGATGAATCTTCAACTAAAAAAATTTAATTTCCAACCAAATTCATGAATTTTCAACTAAAAAGATAAATTTTTGATCAAAAATAAAATAGTTAAATTTTTAGTTAGTAAAATAAGTTTTCAACCAAAAAAAGAAACGAATTTTCAACAAAATAGTTAAATTTTCACCTAAAACAGATAAATTTTCAAATAAAAATAAAATAGTTAAATTTTCAGTAAAAAAAAATAAATAAATTTTCAATAAAATTGGAATGAATTTTCAACGAAATAGTATAATTTTCAATTAAGAACGATAAATTTCTATCAAAAAAGGTCAATTTTCGACAAAAAGTGGAACAGTTAAGAAGATTAAATATTCTCTCACGAAATTCAAATTTTCAATAAAATACAATAGAATTTTAAAAAATCTAATTTTCAACCAAAAAGATCAATTTTCAACCAATAAGATGAAGAATTTTCTATCAAAATAGATGAATTTATAGCAATGTACACGAATTTTCAACCAAACAAATAAATTTCCAACGAAATAGTTTACTTTTGAACTAACAGGATAAATTTTAATAAGGCTGTTTAATTTTCAGCCAAATAGTTAAATTATTGATCAGAAACATGCATTTTTAACCAAGAAGAATAATTTTATATCGAAGGAGACGAATTTTCAACTAAAATTATGAATCTTCAACAAAATAAGTAAATTTTAAACTATGTTAATGTCATAATAATGAAATTAACTTCAACTTTAGTTTATCGAAAATTCCCTAACTCTGTCAGGTTTTCTCTGACATTCCCTGACTTTCTGGAATTACCTGACCTGTAGCAACTCTGTAATTTAAAAAAAGTATATGTTCATTTCACTGTAGAATGTGTTAGAAAAAATATATGTACTACACGGAGAGAAAAATCAGCGTTTGAAACGACGAAAGGGCATTGTAGTCCAAAACGACGACTCACCGTCGTCTGAGACGACGAATATCGTCGTTTCATCCTACGAATCGCTTCGTCGTTTGAAACGACATGGATCGTCGTTTGAAACTACGAAACTCTTGCATTCCTGAACTAGGCCACGCCTCCAGTTTAGAAGCGCGTACGAGCATAAATGTGTCATCATAACCAGCGATTTTTGGTTGCAGCGCGATCATCGTTTCAAGCCACGATCCACGTCGTTTCAAACGACGAGAGTCGTGGTTTCAAACGACGATACGTATCGTCGTTTTGAACGACGATTTCGTCGTTTCAATCTACAGTTCTCGTCGTTTTGAACGACGATCAAGACTCGTAGTTTCAAACGACGAATAAGCGTCGTTTCAAATGCTGATTTTTCTCTCCGTGTAATTATGGTATATATTTACTTAAACAATAAATGCTTTAAATTCTCTTAAATGCTCTATAAATGCTCTGTTCGAGCTCAAATGCTGAGCATATTCTCGAAAGCATTTGCTCAACATAAATTCTTGGGCATTCAAGAACTCTACACCGTCATTTCATCTACAAAAAAACACTACATTTCAAAAATTCCGATATTTTATATAAATTCTGTTTTAATCCTCTCAATTTGACATTTGTTAATTTTCAGCAAATCTGAACCACTAATTAATTTTTTTTAACAAATTGCATTTGTTTCAGCTTTGGTGCGAAAATTACTCAGCTTCTTCCTTAAAATGGATGCTGCAAGATACTCATTCTCCAGGTCACGTTCGACTACGTGCAGTCCTGAAAAATTCTGAAGAATTCAGTTACGCTTGGAAATGTCCCTTGGGATCCAACATGAATCCCGTCAAAAAATGTCGTCTGTGGTGACCAATCACCAAGTTATGACTTGAAAAATACTTCAAATCTGTGTGGAGTGGGCAAAGAGTCTTTTTCAAAAACTAGAAAATTTAAATCAAATTTTACGCATATTTTATTATTTTGAATTAGTCTTAGGGTCCGTCCATAAACTACGTTACAAATTATTCAAATAATAGGCCTCACAGCCCAAAATACTCTGGAAACAGGGGGAATAGAGTGTTTTTTCAAGAAAATAGGGGAATGTTAGGTGAATAAATTCTTTTGAAAAATTTATGTAGATACCATATTGAACGATATTTAACCAAAAAAAAATCAATTTTCTATCGAATTAGATGAATTTGCAACCCAAACAGACAAATTTTCAACAGCAAAAAAATGAATTTTTGACCAAAAAGTTTTATTAAAACCAAATAGTTAAAATTTAAATAAATGGTAAGATTTTCAAACTAAATAGACGAATTTTCAGAAGACAGTTGAATTTTTAACAAAAAGTTAATTTTTAACCAAAAAGGTTCATTTTACACCAAAAAAAAAAGAAGAATTCTGAATGAAAGATGTAATAGTTGATATTTCAAGCAAAGGATATTTTAATTTTAAATCTATGTTTTTTCTACCATGAAGGATGAATGTTCAATCCGAAAAGATAAATTACAATCAGAACAGTTGAATTTTTGACCAAAAAAAGATGACTTTAACAAAATAGTTGAATTTTTAAACAAATAACTGAATTTTTAACCTACAAAAAAGAATTTTCAACCAAAAAGAATAATTTTCCACCAAAGAACACGAATTTTCAAAAAAAGAGTTAAGTTTTGAAGATTAAAACGCAAATTAAAAAAAAGTTCACTTTCATACCCGAAAAAATGCTACTTTATCAAGAAAGTTAATTTTCAATCCAGTTATATGAATTTTTAAGCAAGAAGATTCGGTTTCTATAAAAAAGACGAAATTTTCACAAAATAGCAGAATTTACAAGAAGTAGTCGCATATTTTTATTAAGAAAGATATTTGATAATTTTTTAGACAAATAGTTCAATTTGCAATTGAAAAAAGATCAGTTTCCAACCAAAAATAGAATATTTATATTTTAAGTTTAAAAAGTACATTTTCAACAAAAAAACGAATTTTCAACTAAATACATAAATTTTTAACAAAACTTGAATTTTCAACAAAAAAAAAGGTAATTTTCAACCTAATAGTTTAATTTTCAAATAAATAGTTAATTTTTTACCAAATGGTTAAAGTTTCTACAAAAATAATGGAATTTTCTAATCAAAAGATGAATTTTCAACTAAGAAGATTAACTTTCTATCAAAGAAGATGAATTTCAACAAGATACAAACATTTTCAATCAAATAGTGGCATTTTTACCAGAAAAGATGAAATTTGTACTAAAAGAGATGAAGTTTCAAACAAAAAAGAAGTATTTCGTACGAAACTATTGCATTTTCAACACAAAGATGTAACTTTTTAAGCAAAAAGTTAATTTTCAACCAAATAGTTGAAATGTCAATTGAAAAAAACAATTTTTATTTAAAAAATGGAATACTTACATTTTCAGTTAAAAAATTATTTTTTAACAAATAAAATAGAATTTTCAATAAAATGGTTAAAATTTTAACGCAAAAATATGAATTCTAAACTGAAATGATGAACCTTCACGAAAAAACTGAATTTTTAACCAACTAGTTGAACTTTTAATCAATTATCTAGTTGATTTTTCAATAAAAAAAGATTAATTCTTAACGAAAATGTAATAGTTGATACTTCAACTATAAAATACAAATTTTTAATAAAATAGGTTAATTTTCAACCAAAGAGATGAGTTTTTAACTACAAAATATAAAATTTCATAAAAATAGTTAAACTGTTAACCAAAGAGATGAATCTTCAACCAAAAAAATTAATTTCTAACAAATTTGTTCAACCTCTAACCAAGTAGCTGAACTCTCAACGAAAAAGATGAATTTTCACCCAAGAATATTAAGTATATCTACCAAAAAAGACCGATTTTCAACCAAATAGTTGAATTTTCAACGAAAAAATAAATTAATTTTTAAGGAAATAGTTAAACTTTTAAACCAAGAGATGAATTTTCAACCGAAAAAATGAATTTCCAATTCGTTGGTTCAACTCTTAACTAAGTAGCTGAATTTTTAACGAAAAAGATGAATTTTCAACAACAAAGGTTGAGTTTTTACCAAAAAAAGACGAATTTTCAACAAAATACGTGATTTTTCTACCAAATAGTTTAATTTTTAGTCAAAAAAGATATATTTTAACCAAATATTTAAATTTTTAATTAAAAAATATAAATTTCCAACAAAATAGTTTAACTCTCAACCAAAGAGATGAATCTTCAACCAAAGAAAGAATTTTAAACAAAGTAGTTCAACTTTCAACCAAGTAGTTGAATTTTTGACCAGAAAAGTTGAATATGAATTTTTTCCAAAGAAGATTAATTTTTTTACCAACAAAAAGAAAAAGAATTTTTAACAAAATACGTGAATTTCTAACCAAATAGTTGATTTTTTAACTAAAAAATATACATTTTTATAAAAATAATTAAACTTCAACCAAAGA
The DNA here is from genome assembly GCA_932195095.1 of Andricus curvator. Lineage (NCBI taxonomy): Eukaryota > Metazoa > Arthropoda > Insecta > Hymenoptera > Cynipidae > Andricus > Andricus curvator. The sequence continues at coordinate 275,009 of CAKNYM010052578.1, forward strand.
GATGAATCTTCAATAAAAAAAATTAATTTTGAACAAGAGTTCCATAGTCAACTAAATAGTGGAATTTTCAACGAAAAAGATGAATTTTTATCCATGAAAATTACGCATCTACCAAAAAGGACGAATTTTCAACCAAATAGTTGAATTTTCAGCCAAAAAAGATAAATTTTCAACGAAATATTAGAATTTTTAACTAAAATTTATCATTTTTCAACGAAAAAATAAATTAATTTTCACCGAAATAGTTAAACTTTTAAACAAAAAGATGAATCCTCAATCAGAAAAATTAATTTTGAGCACAGTGGTTCAACTTTAAACAAAGTAATTGAATTTTTAATTAAGAATATTAAGTATATCTACCATAAAAGACAAATTTTCAACCAAATAGTTGAATTTTCAGCCAAATAATATAAATTTTCAACGAAAAAAGAAATCAATTTTCAAGGAAATAGTTCAACTTTCAACCAAAGAGATGAATCTTCAACCGAAAAAATGAATTTCAAATTTGTTGGTTCAACTATTAATCAAGTAGCTAATTTTTTAACGAAAAATATGAATTTTCACCAACGAAGATTAAGTTTCTATCAAAAAGACGAATTTTCAACAAAATACGTGAATTTTCTACCAAATAGTTTAATTTTAAGTCAAAAAAAGATATATTTTAAGCAAGTATTTAAATTTTTAACTCAAAAATATAAATTTCCAACAAAATAGTTTAACTCTCAACCAAAGAGA